>JAQIXX010003359.1:0-20040 GCA_034700605.1 Willowsia nigromaculata | reverse complement strand
CCTTGACAAGTTTAAAGCTCTCAGGATTATCGTTCGAATTGGCTCTGGAGTAGATAACATTGACGTTAAGGTAACCATCACAAATCTTTTCATGAACTTTTATTGTCATGTTAGTTAGTGGACGGAGAATATAGGCTAAAATTAAGCTATAATTTAAAAAGCCATTGTTTAGTGTAAGAAAGAAACTTTTCTTTCAGCAAAATAACAGAATGAATGAAAGAAGTAAAAAAAAACTTTGTCGATCAAATAGGTAGGCATATTTTCCATTTGCTGACCAAACATCCACCACAACAAAAACAATCCAATCCGAGCATTTCCATTCCGTCCTTCCACATAATACGCATGCATAAAATATGAGCATTTATAGAAGGTAATATTGAATATATCGGCTGTGGCCTAGTCTGGATCTCCAAGAACTGTTGCTTGCTTTATCAAAGCGGATATATTTAGTAAAATGCTTTTCCCGTTTGCTTGACCAAGAGCATGGAATGAGGGAAAGGACAGTGCAAGGTGTGTAAACAAATATTATAGGACGTATGCATAAGTAAACGGGATTACCTACAACGATGTTCATACCTATGCAAAACTTATCTAATAGTTATATATTAAAGGAGAAAGAGGACAGACTTTTAGTGTGCTTTTACACATAGTACACTGTATTTTCTAATAATTATGAGCTGATTATTATCCGATGCGTTGTTGTTTCCTTCCGTTCCATTCCAACTCACTCCATTTCTTCATTCCATTGGTTTTTATTTCAAGCAAAACTTTTCTTCCCATTTATAATAGAGTATATAAATACCCGTACACATACATACAATATATCGTTTACTTAACCAAACAACTCCTCCCTGCATGCAGGAGAAACTCTGTTTACTCTTTATAATTTCCATTTACCAAATGGTCTTATACGTATATATATTATGCTAAAGTTTCTATGCTTTGATGACGAGAATGTGGTGTAGTACTGTGTTACTCCTTTCCTTCCCAAAAAAACTTTTCCCTTCCAACTTCCAACTCCTAAACTTTTAACTTTTCCTCAAACAAAAAAAGAAGAAAAAGTTTTTTACTGGATAAAACTTTTTTCTACTTTTCCTTTTTCCGCCGTTGTAAACATGGCACTACCAATTGAGTAGAAGGGAGGTCGACGAGAAAAAGAGAAAGAATGGGAAAAACTTTTTCCCCTAGTTTCCCCATTTTATATTTTTTTTTTGTTCACACGACATGACGAGTGGAACTAGGTGAAAGTTTTGTAGCATGTGTTTATTTATACTTAAAAAGTTTTTCCTGGCTGGCATTTTTACCCTATAAGAGATATCTCTTTTCGTTAACAAAGTTTGTACTTTCTACGAGGAAAAAGTTTTTTTAGGGGGAAATACATTAATACTGATTTTGCATGTAGAATGATTGTGTATGTATTTTTGGTTTACAGGCAGCCGGAGAAATTGGTGTAGCAGTGTGCAATGTGCCGGGTTACGGTGTTGAGGAAGTGGCAGATACGACTATGTGCTTGATACTGAATCTCTACCGGCGAACATACTGGTTGGCAAACATGGTCAAAGACGGAAAGAAATTCACAGGTCCCGAACAGGTAAAAGTTGGTAGTCTATAGACATGTCCTTACTTCTTTGACAGTTGTAAATTTTTGCAAGTTTTTTTTTGGCGGAGTGGTGTCTTTATAAAACGTATTTTGGATACTTTATGTAGGTTCGTGAGGCAGCGGCGGGTTGTGCACGCATCCGTGGTGACACACTAGGTATTGTAGGTCTAGGTCGAATTGGCTCGGCAGTTGCACTCCGCGCCAAGGCATTCGGCTTCAATGTGATCTTTTATGACCCCTACCTTCCCGACGGGATTGAGAAGAGTTTGGGTGTGACACGCGTGTACACTCTTCAGGATCTCCTCTTCCAGTCCGACTGCGTCTCACTCCACTGCACTCTCAACGAGCACAATCATCATCTCATTAATGAGTACACACTCAAGCAAATGCGACCTGGAGCCTTCCTCGTGAACACAGCTCGTGGAGGTCTTGTCGACGAAGCAGCTCTCGCCTCAGCACTCCGCGAAGGAAGGATCCGATCCGCTGCTCTTGATGTCCACGAAAATGAGCCGTACAACGTTTTACAAGGTCCATTGAAGGATGCACCAAATCTCATTTGTACCCCTCACGCTGCTTTCTACTCAGAAGCAAGCTGTACCGAACTCAGGTAATGGACTATATCAGTATATAGTTTTTGTGTTAGTGCAATGCTCGTTCTGTACTTCCCAGAAAATAATATGATTTTACATGTTGTTCTGCAGGGAAATGGCAGCATCAGAAATTCGCCGCGCCATCGTGGGCAGAATACCCGATTCTCTGAGGAACTGTGTCAACAAAGAATATTTCATGGGCCCAGGTGGAAATACAACAGGGGGACCAGGATTCCCTGAAGCTCTCAATGGAGGATATTATGCCGCCGCAGCAGCAGCCGCTGCCGCTGGAGGAGGTGCAGGTGCTGCACTTCAAGCGGCTCACTCCACCACAGCCAACGAGTCGGGCAACGTCCCATCCTCCCTATCACACTCCAGGCCCGCCGTGTAATCTACCATGTAGTCCATTAGGGTATTCGTATCTAATTATATTTTGAGAAGAAATTGAAAAAAAAACCAACCATCCCTAAAATGTATTGTAATTTAAGTTGACAAAGTTAAAATGCTATAGTATCACTACTGACCATCTTGATCATTGACTATGCTCCCTTTGTAGGCATTAGGCATTACTTATGTTTGTATATTTACAAAGTTCGTGGATTATTGGTACAAATAAAATGAATTCTGGCGTCTTCTCATCAACAACAAAAGGTTCTTTTAGGTTTACTTTTATTTTTTAGGATATTTCATGCATTCACATGTAACATGACTGTGTAAGATGCAAAATTCTTTAATAAATGGATTACAAATATATAATAAATAAACATGTATTTCCAACTGTATGATTTGACTTTGATACGTGCTTTCATTGCGTTTCTTATTGGTCATGAATGAGTCATGATGGTTTTAAAAAGTTATGTATACTTTTTTCTAAGTTTGTTATTTTTACTACTTTATTAAATGGTTGTCAACATCAATGAAAACGTAAGATGTATTATAAGTATTTAATTGTGTAAATAGTACTGTACGAGTAAGTCAGAAAAGGAAGGATTGAGACACCTCTTTAACCAGTAACTATAAACTGTTATTATAAAATCTATTTTAATAGAGAAGAAACTATATTGTTGTAAAACTTGAGTGTATATTTTGGAGAAAAATCCTATCAACTAAAGATGTCTAAGGTCTGTATTCCTTGTTGGATTTGAATCAGCCATTGTTTTGTTGTTGATCTATCAGAATATACTATACGCATACATAAAATACAATTGAGCTGATTAAATCTGAAAAGTTTTTATTTGTTAAAATTATAAAACCAGCGTGCTTGTTCATTTTGTTTTGTACTGTTTTCTTGTTTTCACTTTTACTATCTTTTTTACAATGAAAATTCTAAGCAGCTCATAGAAATAAGCCATATCATTTCCATTTTTTCATTTTTCCATTCGAAATTATTACATATACCAGTCACCAAACATAGCTATTTTCTGGTAGCACTCTTAGCTATTTCATTGAATATTATGAAACTTTAAAAACAAAAGTTAATGCAACATATTTCCAACAAGCCGTTTTATTACAGTTTAAAAAGACATGATGAAAGTTGTCTTTTAATGACTATTTTTACAGCGTGTTCCCCAACGTTTAATTAGCTGTGAGTCTAGCCATTGCATGACTGCTAATACGGATTTTTTTGCTGTCAGCAAGATAAACCGTAAGGACCGTTTATTAGGTTAAAAATTATAGAATCTGGTATCGATTCCGTGATACAGAATAATCAGCGTTTACACTACATATCCATGCAACTTGCAGTTGTTAAATTGCAGTTTTAAGCAGAATATAGTTTGAACATTTTCCTTATTATTGAGAGGCTGTATGTGCAAATACGTGATAATGATATGGGTAGAGTTGCCAAATCAAAAGAGAGGAAGAAATGAAAATGTAGTGAAGGAAACTTAATTTTTCGATTAGTAAATACTGATTTATCAACGGTGATTCTTATTTCAGAACTCTGTCAGTCTGTCTTTCGAGGAACATCCCATTTCAAAACCGCAGTAACAATGTTTCCAGAACTAATGACCAGAGCCAATATCCAACCAAATGCTGCTAGCTACTAGCAAATAGCAAATCATATGAATAATTTAATATAGTTTCTTTAGTTCCACTCCCATCTACTCTACACGTCAATCAGCTCACTTCTCTCACGACTTAAAACAGTCTACCCCAGCTCCACTCCACCTCCACCATCAACGACCACGTTTAAAATGTTATACATATTATGTAATGTAAATGTTTTAAAAAATACCGTCATCCTAATAAATAACGAGTCACAAAACAATCCGCATACAAAGTATTCACGGCGAAAAAAAATCTGCTGCATTAAATCACATCATCAAGATATCTTTTGCCGAAAACTCATACATAATTTACTTTCCAACGACACTCACTTTCCAGGATGCCACTTTCACTGGAGAATTAAAATCATATTCCAAGCCATTCAACGCGGACAACACATAACTACACGGCAAGAACGGTGGCATATTGGCGTTTAATCCGATATTACAAAAGAGCTACAGTAAAGATAAAGATACCACCTTAATTAGCCACCTAATTGACAAGGTCTCACTCTGAAAAAAAGTCGAACCCTAACTACATCTAATTGCATATTGTCTTACATGCCCAAGAATTTCTTCTGAATAATAGCTAAAATGATAAAAAATACAATATTGGCAGTGTTTTGTGTGAATTAGTACATTTCTAGTTGCATGCATGTCACTAAAAGTAAAGTTTGAAGTTGGATTAAACTATTTTTGAACAATTTTTAGAGCAACTGAATTACAACATATTTAGTCAGCATATTATTAATTATTACCCATTCGTAATTTTTTATTTATCGTATTCGATTGCCGTTTACGGAGGGAGCATTGCACCTAAAGCTGCATAATTGAAAGAAAATGATACTCCGGATCAGTAAGTTTACTTTTGAATGATGTCACATTAATTCGGATGTTATATAGCGTCATATGCATATAAAAATTCATGATGCTTCATTCATAAATCCGGGAGAAGGGGAAAGCCTTGAAAACTTCCCTCGGAAATTAAGTAAAGTGTCTATGAAATTTTAACGAAAGCAGTCATCGTGTTCGTGAGTTTTCTTGCGGATAGACAGACAGACAAACGCTAAACTTTGATTTTTTTTGCCTATGCTCAAAAACAGTCTACTAAATACGATTCATTGGGATAGCGGGGTGCCTTGCCGCCCGTACTAGGAGCCACCCACTCATAAAGCACGGGCTGGATGATGTGGTGACGAGTGCTCCTGTTAGAAACAAATGATATCGTCCATTGTCCATCACTATCTGCCTGTCATTACAAAGTGAGGAGGAGGGGGAATCTGCTACTAAGGTCCAGGGAGAAGCGGGTATTCTGACTATAATCTACGAATGGACAGTCTCTCCGAAAGTAGAGCATTTGATTGTTTGATGAGTTATGAGCAGAATCGAACACATGCGTATGCAGTTATGAGATGATGTTGATCAGCAGGGTACCACACATTGACGCAATTCTGCAAGTTCATAGTGCACCGCACATCACCTAGTTTTCTTGTATCTGGAGCCTGAAAGAAGGTGAGGGGAGGGAAGTGTGCTCAGAAATATTTTTTTATTTCTAATCGTCACTTGTCATCTGTTGTCTTTGCTCATCTCGTCACTTCTATGTTTATTTCTGCGCATGATTTGATTGTGAGGCTCTTTTTATCGTCTGAATTAGTTTGTGTGTCATCTGTTTCTGGTAAGTAATTGGTGGGTAACTCTTTGGTGTTAGGGCTGATAGTTGTTGGGAAATGCAAAAAAGGAAAAAATAGGAATTGATCAGGGTTGTCATTCAGATGAAAGAAGTGGTGAATAGTTACGTCATTTTTGGATTGCGTCTTTAGTAGTCAGTTGTTGGTAGTAGTCAAGTGGTTGAGTTCTGGAATAAATTTTTTTACCGGTACATTTTGATAGTCAGGTGGAGCTTTGGAGATCGTTTTTACTGTGTATTTTGTGTTTTCATGAAAGTGAAAGTTAACTACTAGTGTGGTTTGTAATGTTGAATTTTTGTTTTTATTGCAGGTCATAATCGAAAGCTACCCACCTGATCGAAAGCAATCTGGAAGTGTTGATTGTGAAATTGTTTTCAACGCCTGGTGGATCGCAACGTAAATATTTTGCTGTTGGTCGATAGTAAAGAGTGTCGCGTTAACGGAAGAGGGATTTTTGGTGATTTATATTGTAGGTTCTAATCGAAAAGTACCTAACAAATCGTAATCCAGCTGGAATTGCTGATTGTTAAATTTTTTTCAATGTCTGGTGTATTGTAATTTTTTTTTTAATTTTTTTTTTTTTGCTGTTGGTTCTTAGGAATTAACAGTGTTGCGTTTCCGGAAGAGGATTTTTGGGGATTTTTGGTACGAATCGAATCGAAAGGTACTTACCAAATTGAAAACGAGCTGAAATTGTGATTTTTTCAAAGCGTGACGCGTGGTGGGTCGCATTTTTATTTAAAAATTTTTGTTGTTGGTTTTTAGGATACGGTGTCCCATTAACGGAAGAGGATTTTTGGTGTATCATTGGGTATTTGATTTGGAGCGTGTATAAACAGCTGAGTTTAAAATTTTCATTAATTTATTCAAATATTAAGCTCAAGAAATCCGAAGTTAGTTTTTAATGTGATTCTTGTTTATTTTCCCATGCATAGGAAGGAAGAGTTGGCTGCATCCAAAGATGGATCCTGACGACGTTACAAAGTCGCCCCCGCGTCCTGGAAATCCGTGGGCTAACCGAAGCCCCCAGCTTTCTACTTCTCCATTGACTCCACGAGGTAATGAAACATAAAATTCTACATGAAAGGACAAGTTTATATGAAATGGGTAGAGAGGGAATTTGTGTCTGGAAAGAAGAAACCTCGTTGGAGGAGCTTGCATGGAAATTGGTTTTGACTTTGTCTGTGGCTGATGATGACGATGGTGGTTGCAAAAAAGCATGTGGGCGATATCTTTGAGTGGTGGTGGTAGCTGAAATGGTAGTGTGGCATTGGTGGTGACGTTGACGCTGCTTCTTCCTTGTGTGCAAAAGGCATGGTGCCTCAAAAGAATTACCCGTGCCGTGGCCTATGCTTCGCTTCGTTCCCGTCATTCTCTCCTTTTGAGAAAAAGTAGCAAAGCAGCAAGAGTTACAAGTTTGGCATAAGACGCAAGACACCACCGTTTCCATATGCTACGAAATTAGAAATAGAAGTAATGAAGTATACAGCAGCAGCAGGTAGAATGATACTCAATGTAAAGATATCTCTGCAGTTTGTATTGATACTCCAACATACTTTCTCGAATGTCTTTCATGGGGATGATTCTGTCTTACAAATATAGCAAGAAAATTGAGAGGAGCTCTTCTGCACCAGCCTACACACTTCATTTGAGCTGCCACCTCATTAGGAGGATTATATTATCGTGAAGTGATACCCATAGTAAAGGTTGAAAAGCAGCAGGGACTGGGAATCAGATTCTCTCACCTATACTCAGTACAACCGTTTTAAGTAACAGATTGAATGTCTAGTGATTGGTAGGATTTGTAGGTTTGGTTTTTATACTTTGTTGAGGCTTCGTGATAGTATTGTTATTACGAGATTACACTTCTCGCCGTACATTGTTGGCAATAGCGAGGTCTGCGCTGTTGCATCAGCATTAACTTGGTGTGCCCGGTGATGACTTGTTTGGCAACTCTGCACTTATCCTCATCATTCAAGCCATGCATTATCTTCGTTTTTTGACTTTTTTGAGGAGGGGAATATATGGTAGTGGTGGTGGTGATTGTGAATAATGCATGGTGCATGTACGTACATCTGTATCAGCACCACCATACCACAACAACTGAGAACCACCACGATCACGATCATCATCATCATCATCCTCACCTGCCACGACGACTACTTGACTGCTGGCTGCTTGCTAACCGAACTGACTGGTATCCTCACATTCACAAAGTCCATCTCTCTCTCTCCTCTTCTATCAAATCGTCTCTGTCTCTGGTGACATATTGTGCCGGTTAACTGCTGTTATTTTAGTTTTTTTAGTCCTAGTTGTCTCTTTCTGTTCTTCTCCAGCTACGAGACCGGACATTGATTTGTTAGTTGCTGGAATACCGGTTAAAGCACTACAAATATTCGTTTTATTACTGTTTAGTTTAATGTACAAAGCTAGTTTGTCGGACGACCAGGAAGACTTACAAATATCGTGGTCACTTGCGTAATGTGCGTATGCACACACATAGTGGTTGATTTTGCAATGAGAATTACTATAGCTGGCCATAGGATCTTTTAGACATTAGTTTTCTAGCAGATATTTTCTTTAAATAGCATTTTAATTATTTTTTTGTTCTTTTATTTTGTCGCTGTTGCCACAGTCCGGCTGTATAATAGAGAAGTACGAGAACGGGCAGAAATCCTTGGTATTCCAGCTCCTGATTATAATCCGCCGTCGAAAGTCTATTCGTACTGTATTAACGACGAAGAGGATACGAATAAAGTTGAGGAGATCATCCGGACATATTGTACGGGCTTATCTGAAGCGGATATAAAAAAATATTTGGAGCTTCATCGCTTCTACATAGAGGATAAAAAGAAAGTACGTGAAAAGGAGGATAATATCTGGTTTAGGTGTCCAAGTCCACTTGAACGTATAAAAATGAGTGGAGCCGGTGGTGCTCAGCAGGCTCAGACTGCAGGAGGTGGCAGTGCTCCTCCAGCTCCTCAGTTGTTCAGAGGAATCGTAAAACAGGTATGCCACTGTTACTGTCTTATAATGATCAGATCCGTATTGTGTGGCTCATGTTCTTAATTGGATCTTAATTCATGGATTGTTTGAAGGTTCTTTCTGGGGATTCCATTATCATTCGTGGTCAACCAAAAGGCGGTCCTCCACCAGAAAGACAACTGAACTTTTCCAACATTACAGCTCCAAGATTGGCAAGAAGGCCGGGTGGTCCTGGGGCAAAGCCGTAAGAAACTCCACAAATTACATATTATCCTGTTAGTAGGATATTTTTATAATGGTTTGATATTACTGATATAGGGATGATGGCAAGGATGAACCATGGGCCTGGGAGTCTCGTGAATACGTCCGCAAACGGTTGATTGGCAAAGAAGTTGTTTTCGTTGTTGAATACAAAGCTGCCTCAGGTCGAGAATATGGAACTGTTTACGTTGGCAAGGATTCTGAAACTGGAGAGAACATCACAGAGGAAATTGTTCGAGAGGGATTGGCATCTGTGAGGAAAGAGGGTAAGGCTGATGTGGCTCGCCTTATTGAGTTGGAAGAGAAAGCTAAATCAGACAGTCGAGGGAGGTGGGGCCCAGA
The DNA here is from genome assembly GCA_034700605.1 of Willowsia nigromaculata. NCBI lineage: Eukaryota > Metazoa > Arthropoda > Collembola > Entomobryomorpha > Entomobryidae > Willowsia > Willowsia nigromaculata. The sequence continues at coordinate 10,529 of JAQIXX010003359.1, read as the reverse complement.
TTCAGAGGTAGTTGAGAATCTTGAAAGCACAAACCTATCAATGACATGTGGAAATGCTCGTTTTGACTTTGAAAGTGGTATAAATCTTTTTGTATGAATTGACTACCCCTTAGAAACACATTCGTGAAATCGTGTGGCAAGTTGAAAATCCGAGACAATTGTTGGAAAAGTTCGGCAGGAAGCCAGTTCAGGCTGTTGTAGAACACGTAAGGGATGGTTCAACTGTACGAGCATTCTTACTTCCATCCTTCCATTATGTCACATTGATGATGTCTGGGATTCGGGTACGTTCAAATTGACAACTGATTGATCCCTTAGTCCCATTGATAGTCAGCTTCAGTGTCTAATTTTTTAATTCTCTTTAAACTTGAAGTGTCCCGGAGTAAAGTTGGATGCCGAAGGAAAACCTGATCCAGCATCTAGAGAGCCGTTCTCTGAGGAAGCCAAGTTTTTCACAGAAAGTCGTCTTTTGCAACGTGACGTAGAAATTATTTTGGAATCAGTAAACAATCAGAACTTGGTTGGATCAATCATTCATCCGGTACGTGAACGTGTTCATGTTATATACGTGTATCGTCATTGCTATCATTGTGTCATGTGAAATAAAACGACATTTTATCGTCATTTTCAGAATGGTAATATTGCCGAATTATTGCTCAAAGACGGCTTTGCAAGGTGCATTGACTGGTCCATGGGCTTCGTTACTGGTGGTGCTGAAAAACTTCGTGCTGCTGAGAAGGCTGCAAGAGAAAAGAAACTGAGAATCTGGAAGGATTATCAAGCCAGTGCTTCCACCAACGCCGCTGCAGGGCTTAAAGCCAAAGACAAGGAATTCGTTGCTACCGTCATCGAGTGTGTGAATGGTGATGCTCTTATGGTCCGCCAAGCTGATGGAACGGTTAAGAAAATATTTCTGGCCAGCCTCCGACCTCCAAGACAGGCCGAAGACAAAGAAGGTGAAAAGGAGAAGGGAAAGCCAATGCGACCACTGTACGATATTCCATTCATGTTCGAAGCCAGAGAATATCTTCGCAAGAAGCTCATCACGAAAAAGGTGAACGTCAACGTGGACTACATCCAACCCGCTTCACAATCATTCCCGGAAAAAATCTGCTGCACTGTCAAAATAGATGGAGCAAATGTGGCGGAGGCTTTAATATCCAAGGGATACGCCACAGTTGTTCGTTACCGTCAGGATGACGATCAACGGGCTTCTGAGTATGATGCATTGTTGGCTGCTGAGGCCCGAGCACAAAAGGCGGCCAAGGGGCTGTGGGGTAAAGAGCAACCTGCCCATCATGTCGTCGACCTGAGTGGAGATGCCGCAAAGGCAAAACAATTTCTGCCATATTTGCAGCGAGCTGGAAAAATTACTGCACTTGTGGAATATGTAGCTTCCGGCTCTAGACTGAGACTGTATGTGCCTCGCGAGACAAGATTGATTACATTCCTTTTGGCTGGAATAAGCTGCCCAAGAGCAGGTCGTGCCGCTGGACCTGGAGGACCTCCAATGGAAGGCGAGCCATTCGGGGAAGAAGCATTGTTATTCACCAAGGACCTTTGCCACCAACGTGAAGTTGAAATCGAGGTGGACTCCATCGATAAGGCTGGCAATTTTATTGGCTTCCTTTGGATTGACAACAAGAATCTTAGTGTGCAACTCGTCGAGGAAGGTCTTTCCACTGTCCACTTTTCTGCTGAAAGAACCCCATACTTTAGACCTCTTCAAATCGCCGAGGAAAATGCAAAAGCAAGAAGAGAAAAGATTTGGCGCGACTTTGTAGATGCAAAAGAGGAAATCAAGCCTGAAGATGATAAGGTGGAACGCAAAGTGGATCCCAAGCCAGTTCTTGTCACTGAGGTCACTAATGAGCTTCACATATATGTCCAGTTTACCGATGATGGAGACAAATTGGAAGCACTGATGAATGACCTTAGACGAGAACTCAATGAAAAACCACCACTTAGCGGAGCTTACACTCCCAAGAAGGGTGAACTGTGCGTTGCTCGTTACTCTGGTGATGGCGAATGGTACAGGGCGAGAGTGGACAAGGTCTTGCCTGATGGCGAGGTTTCTGTAGTTTTCGTTGACTACGGAAACAAGGAAAACGTAAAGTCAGCGAAATGCGCTGCTCTTCCTCCAATTGCTGCGTCTAGCCTGGCACCATTTGCAAAGGAATATGCTTTGGCTTGTGTTAGTCTTCCATCTGACGTAAGTGACTGTTCACTCCTCCGGTTTATAAAAAACGATGAAAGAATGTTAACTTATTTAACTAATTAACTCTATTTGCTCTGTAGGAGGAATTTGCTAATGAGGCAGTCCATGCCGTTCGTCACGATACCTCTGACGGGATCTTCCTTCTCAACGTAGAATACAAAGTGGGAGGCTTGGAGTATGTAACGCTGGCTGACAAAACCAGTAAAGAGGACCTCGCTCAAAAGTTGGTCAAGGAGGGACTTCTTTTAGTTGAAAATAAGAAGGAACGCCGTTTGCAAAAATTGGTAAGGGTAGCAAAATCGCAAACTTTCTCCCGACAATTTCAGGAATTCCGAGAAGCATAATATTAATATAATTTTCCTTTTCCTTCTCTCAGTTGAAGGATTACAAGGCGGCAGAGACTGAGGCAAAAACGAAACATCTTTGCATCTGGCAATACGGAGACATCACTGAAGATGATGCAAGAGAATTCGGCATGGGCCGTAACTAAATCAAAAAAAGCTCCTGGCTAAAAAAGAACTAAATGTGGGTGGAGAAGAATTACAAGGAGAAAGTGATTACTATTCCATTATTTCCTTTCAGTCTCTTTATTTCTCTTCGTTCCTTAATATTTTTAGATTTACTACTTTTAAAAAGTAACTAAACATGGTTTTGTAACATTGCGTAGACAATTCAATCATTTCTTTCATTCTGAATTGTTTTTTCGAAAAGCTACCTGATAGGCTCTTATTGAATGAAGCCATCCAAATCTTTCTTACCAAAATGATCCACAATAATATCATACCATTGGTCTATATAATGCTACTTTGTAGTGTCAAAATTTGTTGTTGATAATGCTGTAAAAATGGTCACTTCTAACATTGAATTGGTGTATATCGTATTTCTAATTTTTAAAAAATATTCGAAACCTAAGCTGTTCAATCAAAATGAATAATCATCATACTGATAATGTAACTGATTTTCTTCCTGTCAAAGAAATTAAAAATCTTGACTTGTCAAATAATTGATTATCGTTAAATACGTCAAGTTGTATACATACATATTATAATGCTAAAATTATCGTGTCCCACTATTACTACTGGTGTACTACATTATATGAAATCTATCGTCTATTTCTATTATAATCGTTATTAATATATTTGAAATATTAAATTATTCCAAAAAAAGAGACGGATGGGGAAGGAGAATATGTAAACGTGAAGCAAAATATAGTGCTAAAATATACAAATATACTGAGATGAGAAAAAAGTCAAAATGACCGCTCTGTGTCTACTAATCATTATTCTTTACATATATTTAACAAATATTAGTGATTACTATGACGATATAATATGTTTACTCTTTTCGCATTTTTTAATTACAATGTGAACAAAATTCATTAACCGATATTTGGCATTCAAATATATATCTTGTATGTGCATGATATTTAAAAGAAACTATTTACCTTATTGTCCATTACCTTCCGCTCGCTCCAAAATTCTCTCTTGTCCACCAAATTAAGATATATATCTCCAATGCTAATGGCTAGTTTGATATGCAATTAAATGATTAATGTGAGGAGTTCAAAAATGACAATGATTACATACGATGAAGTATAACATTTTTATGATATTATAAAGCTAGTATATTATATATTTTTGAAAACAGAAACACAGGCAGCTGGTTTAATGGGTCATTTTGATGAAAATTGTAGACTTGTTAGCCATACTAGTTGTACCGCCAGATATATGTAAAATGTACTCTATGGAAAACATCTTATTCCTAACTTTAAAGATAATATCTTTTAATTACAATAGATTCAATGACAGTGTACAACCTTCACTTCCAAAGATAAGTGGTTTACCAATGAAATGTATTGGAATATTATGGTGCCTCTCACGATATTAAAAATGCAGATCAGGTGGAGTTTCCAAATTTTAACTGTAAGATTCGTTATATACCTACACACACATATATAACCGTCTTTAACTTTTCGTGATCCTTTTTGTTATCTAATTAGTTTTAAGGACTACTTAATATTCAATGCTAGGAGAGGAACAAGTGAAGAATTTGTATACAGTTTTTACGTGATATTTTGAATGTGTTTAATAATGCAAACTTGAAAAGATTATAGACTTCGAGACACTGGATGCGTATTCATTAATGATATTTTATTGCAGATGCAGACGTTTTTATTCCTTAAATATCCTCCTGCTGTGTTGTTTTGTTGATAACTGATCATTTCATATAGAGATTACTGATAGGAAAATAATGATAATGGTAATTATGATAACAATTATGGGAAACGGAAGAGTTTTGAAAATAATCAAATTGCTGATTTCTAACTTATGAATAGTAATTTTGTGGTGAATAAAGCGTCTATTTTGAAGATTATATTGTGCAAAATGTAGCAGATTAATCGATTCCATGATAAGCTGTAAAAATGGTTGATAAGCACACTCATGATTCAATGCGACGCTTGGTCTGCTTCTCTAAAAAGCTTGCATTTGAGTACGCACGGCTTTGTACGTTCCTTGCTAGTTGGCTTTAGCTAATTTATATGTGCAATTGTACGACCATAGAGTACGGCATCAAAACTTTGGGAAGCGGGACACAAACTTTACATTGGCGATTCACAATAATTCGCTGTTGGTAGAAAGCTGAGAGGAGCCAGGAGCCAAATCTCGTTTTTCTTGATGTTTTGGTTGGATTGTTGGATATCTGACTGATAATCCACACTTATCAAATCTAATGAGGGCTTTGTTAATCAAGATTCGAAAAGTTAATTTAAACTCGGTTCCAGGCATACCATATTTGATTAGCTTCCAGTTTGTTACGACTTGGTGATCAAATTGGTGAATTGACAACATGACGGAGAAGGACTTGAGGAGGGCCTATTACCCTAATTACTTTTCAATTGATAATATTTTGGCGTGTCAGACGTTGATACCATGCCGGACTGAAATAAGACTACCCAAATTCGGTAAAATTAACTTAATTTTGTATGATAGTGTGATTAGTTGTCATTGTATTTGTCCTTTATTATTTAAGTTTTGTAATTTACAAACTAACGTGCGCACATTGTATTAAAGGATTTCTGGTGCCAGATTGCCAATCGGAGGACCTTCCGGTAGGTGTCAATCTTCAGCTCCCGTTGTGGGCCGCCAGGGTACTTTGTAAACCTGGACGTAGTTACATTTCGGTTAATATTCCTACTGGGTTCAAAGAGGCACACAGGTAAAAATATTGTTGACTGTTAAAATTATTGATTGATTGTAACTCAGAGTTTTGCAGCTGTAATCAGTAATTAATTGTGAATTGCTATGTTTTCCTGTAGGGAGGTGACTGAGGTGAAACCAACTACGACGGATCTCAAGAAAGTGAACAGGCAGTATTTCGAAGCAGGACATTTGTGTACCTCATTGTTTCATAATGATGCCGGGGAATTGGCAGAGATGTTGCCAGAGGTAAATGGGCATATAATCGATATTTATATGCTTTTTAAGATTTATCTGTAACGTCTGATCATCATTCATTAACCCCAATGACAGGTTCTTCAGCAGCGGATTTTGTGCATTGGGGAAACCACAATTCCTTATCCTCGTCCATCATGGGCTCGAAAGGTATACAGTAACGAACCCATTCCTCCCGACCTGATGGATATTCTCGAGTTGAAAATCTACGAGGATGCTGACCGGAGTTCCAAGAATGCTCTAAAATGGCTGGATCCAATTCGGAGTGTACCCCCTTCTTACTCCTCCCACTCGACGCAGCAACTTTTACAAAAGCAAAATCGATTACCTGAAGCCAAGCAATCGCCACAGCAGCAGCATCACAGCCCAGTGAACATTCCACCTACTACTCATCAGCCATCTTTGCAGCATCCGATTATCACCAGCAGCCATCACAACCCTTACAGTAATACAGGTACCCCTGGTCACCCATCTTTCATGCCGCAGTATGTACCCATGAACATGAGCCTCAATCAAACTGCCATGTCCGTACCCCCGAGTGCACCTCCTGCCCATAGCCTGGTAAGTCATACAAGTGGCAGTGGTTTTCATCAATCTATGCCTTATCAACAACATCACCTCCAACAGCACCTACCTCAACAACATCATTATCAGTAATCTATTTCAAGAAACTGCATTTGTACTCACTATTTTCATTATGATCACATTACCCATTATTATTGCGATTTAATTATGCCATAAGTGCATTTTTGTTTTTGGAATATGAATTTATCGAATCCGTTTGTACAACAAACGGAGAAATTACAGTTGTTAACTGCTAAATATCTTTGCATTAGGCTGTTAAGCAATACATGATATATTTTTCTTGTTATCATTTACTACTACGTTTACGTTGTACTTGTTAACATTATATGAAATTTCCTCGTGGATGGATACTAAGCAAATGTTTCCGCTTAGTAATAATAAAGTGTAAAGATGTCAAAAAACAATTTGGATGACTTGAATGATTGAAGGGATGAACTGAATTTTTTGTATCACATTCTCTTAAAACTGGTTTGTCTTAATGTAAAGTAGTTTTATTAAATATTCGCAAAAACGTGAATGTCACAAGTAATATACACATATACCTGTACATCATCAATTGGAATCACTTCCAAAACACGTAACAATATAATATAGGCAATATAATACTCTAACAGGTTGGCGTTCCTTAGTTGGTTGGATAAAATATTAACAAGATTAAATAGTGGATGCATTTAAAAATGGAATCAGGGAACTCATATTTAGTGCTCGAGTAAAGATAGCAAAAATATCTTGTACTATGTACATGTAAAATTTCGCATTTAAAAACCGATTAGACGTGCGATGGTGTTCGTAGAGTGGACTGGTTAATAGTAGTCTGGCACTGGCGCACATACAATCCGCACAAAGTCTGTATATTTCACCATTCCTCCTGCACTTGCACTGACGTTCGCTTCTCGGAAAATTTGGTCAACTGAATTTTAAATAGAGATTTAAAAAATTAAAACACAGCACATTAATAATTACTTGGTTTGTTGATTAAATTTTGAGAAAAAAATGACTTGCAGTACCTTCTCGTGGGCTCAACTTTTCTCCCCATCTGCCCAAAATGTGTTTTAGTTCCTTTGCAGAAATTAGCCCTTTGCCTTTCGGATCTGCAGCCCGAAAAGCATCCAATATTTCATCTGGAACCTTTTCTACCTGGTTGTGAGTGTGCATCACTTCCAAGAAATCGGCAAATGACATCTTCCCACCTTTCTCTTTGAGGTACTTCTTCAACTCTGAAATCGTAGGGCTCATTCCGAGAGACCGCATGATTAGACTCAGCTCATCCAGCGTTCGAATACTTCCATTCCTCGCATTCAGATAGAAGCATTCACGAAATTCTGCAAAAAAAAGCATCCCAAAAAATTAGCACCCTCATTCACGAACGATGCATTAAAAAAATCTCCTTCTACACATCCAATACGCTCACGTGTTTCAATGCACCCCAAAACATTTCTTTCATTAAAATCCGTAACCATTTCCAGGTAATATAATTTTATATCAATCTCTCACCGTCGATATCCTGTTCACGGAAAAACCTTGCCATTTTCCTCAGTTAAATCCACACTGGTAAACTTTCCACTTTTTAATGCCACAATTGGAAAGCGTCAACACTCTCGCTCGACACTATCCACTCACAGCAACTCAATGAGAAAGACAAAAATATTGAAGCTAACGGAGGTTCTCTCAGTGCCTCACCTATTGTTGCCGTAGTATTGTTGGTTTTTACAGTAAAATCTCCACCTGCTCTACTGCACCTATATGTACGAGTATTACCTCAAATCGCCATATATTCACCAAACAATACGAATAATATGAAGTATGAATACACGCATTATCCTTTACAAATAAAAGCCACAAAATCCAAGGTGCAGCACGGCAGAAGGGGATGTAATGTAAAACACACACCTGTTGTACCTACTCATCTTTAAATCGCTTTTACCTGTAATCAGGATGGCAGGTAAAAATACATATTGTAGTTTTGCATTGTACAACAGCATGCAAAAAGCATCAAATACAAGCAAAACACACAGAGAATGCGGTATCATCCATCTAATCCATTATCATGTTTTTATAATGATACACAATTTCCACATAATTCAACAATGCAAAAAGCACAGTCAATTATTTCGATATCATCATTTCAATTTACAATCCGTGTACATGATTCATGAGAAAAAATTCAAAGCTTTCTACTCTTCATGTCTGCGTCTGTGTCTGATCAAAACCATTTTTTAAACCCCATCATCATCAAACAAATGTTAGGCTACTGGTTGATCTTGTTCACGCTTCAAGAAGCTCACATACTACTCCCCTTCGGAAAATAAACAACAGTTTGAGGATTAAATTTTTTCAGTGTCATTCATTCGTCATAAAAAAATCAACTGGCACCATTATTTCCTTCCCATTTAACTAACCCCCTTTTTATTACATTTCGCTATCTCTTTCGCATTCTCTTTGGTGCGTACTTGATGTCTGTCAGGCTTACAGAGAGCAGAGCAGACTAATCACGAATCGTGATATGTCTAATGCTTGCTTAGATGATAAGTGCTTGAAATGCTCGAAACGCCTATGATTTGGTTAATGCTGCAATGCTTTTCATATGAAAGGATTTAAGAGTCAAGTAAAATTAGTGAATGCATAAAACAAAATCCTTGATAATTAAAAAAGAAAGCTTTGTCCACTTTTGTAATTCTGGTTGTTATCAATCAATGATACTAGGGATGTCCTCGTTCATTTTTTTTATTATCAGCATCAATCAACATTTGTTTTTATAATAATCATATATTATTCATATAGGTATGTAGGTAGGTAGAGGTATACATTACATAGTATTGTCTAAATGCTATAATATCATTCATTCTCTCCCCCACAGCTACATCAGATATTTTAGGTAAATTAGTATAGTTTGTATTTGTAACAATAAATAATGTTTTTTTCATAAAACGGGCATTTTTATGTCTTGCGTCATAATCATTATGAATTTTTTTCTCAATTAATTTGTGTTGATCTTTCAATGATTTTTCCTACATAGTTTATAATATTATGATGATCCGACTAGTTGGCTAAACACAACCGGAGTACAGTGGCTATTTAGTTTTTTGTAATTTGTATGATTTAAGTTAGTTGTTTTTTTAAGAAAATGCAGGCAGCGTATAAGCATAATCAGTACATGACTCGAAGGTCATCTCTTCAATAATAATGATAATTATGAACGAGTACGGACAATACTAAAATTCTACAAATTTTTAACGCTAAAACTAAACTAAAACAATTGAAAGCTACGACAGCTGCCCGTTCTCAGACATGGAGACACAAATTAAATTAGTATTAGTTGATAGATATAAATATAAAGGCTCATCACAAATATGGAGCTTTTAAGCATCTCTGTTTTCGGTAGAAATTTGCCAAGATAGAAGTGTACAAGCAGTGATGTAAAGTAGAGTCATCAAAAAATAGAAACATTATAATAACCTTATTTTTTCATTGCTATGGATATTATTGTTAGGTTATTGAAGCAATCTCTAAACTAAACTAAAAGGGCTAATTACATGTTTATTAAGTATAATCAAATAGTGATAGATCAACGATAGTTAATAATGATAATTAAACGTAGTTACTCATTTATCATAACGTATCACGCACTTAAGAAGAGATTTTCGACTCAGCAGAGAGAATGATAAATATGTATGAAAAATGGCTGGTTTGTAGTTAAAGTCATGAGAAGATGATATAGCCAAAAAAGGCATGGAAAGCTTCTGTTAATGTTTTTTTTCCTGCTTCACTATCTTAAAATTTAACTACGTATAATTCATTGGCTTACTTAAAAAATGTGTATTCGTTAAAGATTCTCTTAAAAATTTATTTATTACTTTGTGGAATGCAAACTAGGTTTCTTAAAAACACAATGGAGGAGTTAGTGTTGGTGGTGATGACTGTCATTATTGCGACTTGTGCTTCCCTCCCGACGTGCCAGGTCAACCATTCGAAAGATGAGGACAGAGAGAACCTTATCGAGTGGATCGCAAAATCCTCTTTGCATCCATTTGGGAATGGTGATTCTGGCATGGGAAAATCCCAGCTTTTGAAGGATGTAGTCGACGCCGTAAGGCTCGATGCTTTTGCCAGCCCAGGAGAGGAGTCGAACTGTCGGCTCAAGTTGCCATGTTTTGCAGTGGTAGTCTCTCCAGTCCCTTTGAAGTCGCATTTCTAATTCAAGGGTGGGTCCTGTGGCGGATGTAGAAGCGCTGGAACTAGCTGCTCCACGACCTCCAGGGGTTGTGAGGTTAATT
>JAQIXX010003358.1:0-20040 GCA_034700605.1 Willowsia nigromaculata | reverse complement strand
CTGTGAAAGCAAAAAAGGCGTTCACGATGATAATCACAAGGAATAGGCATGTACATATATTATGTAGTACGGCACACATCAGCCAGGATGGTAGTGGTTGAACCTTTTTATTGAGTTTCATTCAGCTGCTGAAGATATTGCGTTACACTACTAATTGGATATCAATACCCATGGAAAAGTGGTGCGGTGATGGTGGTGAATCCCAATCCTTTTGTTACACGAAAAGTCTACAAGATAGACAATGCGATGATGTAATGTGGTGGTATTTCCTTTCATATTGGGGAAACGACTTGGAAGAACTACTGCATATACGCGTATGGATCCAAAGGATGTTGACGATCGTGATGATGATTGTACTTAAAATACTCTCAATCCAATCTCATTAACTTGGGATGACCTCTCATTGTTCTGTAATGAAACAATGCGTCGATGAAGAAGATGATTGCCCTGATGACAAAATGATGTGTAAAAAGGAAAATATACACACGGGCAGGAATGTACACTGTGCCATGGAATTGAATTTAGTAAGATAAGTTGAAGTTAGGCGTGATTGCAGTAGATTAGATAGATCAATATGATTGACTTGAATAGTCCTTGAAAACTTGGTAATGAAAACAACGTTGTAGAAAATAATTAGAAAATAATCATCATTCTCACTAGTCCCTAATATTATTCTAATAAAATTTGGTGTCCCATTTAGTGCTACAACCACGTAAAGAGCAAAACGAGCAAAATGTCATTTATAACAACTTATTAAAGTTGAGTAGTAGATCAGCTACTTTCTGTACACATATGGAGAAGAATTAAGCAAAATACCACTGACTACAGTGATAGCAGTCATAATAATAATCCAGCTGTCTGGTTTTCTCCGTGTGAAATTCCACATTGCCATTTTGCAAATATCTTAAGACGACTAAAATTCCCAAGCAAATCCCATATACACTTGTGTGTCTGAGCATCCACATCTCATTCCCCGACACTTATGCCCCACCACGTTTCGCTTAAATGCCGGACGACTACGACAAAACACTGTTACAAAAGACATTACAGACAGATGAATATACATATCATACAAAAGAGCAATTACACTTTCGTCATTACATTAGCCATAAGTAAGTGTATATGCAGCTAAAGATGTTACTCCGCTCATTATCATCATCGTCAAACTCTTTGTTTGCGACAAATTTCAACTTTCCTGCAACTTCCTTCATCTTTCGGGCTATGATAAAGCGTATGTTTTTAGAGCTATTTAATTCATCCCATGATGATGAATGATGATGATAGGGCTAACTACTGCTGTATTACCTCCTAAATAAAAAAAATGATGGTGCACATTATACCTCTTCACTGTGTCTCTCTAGTCATCCCATCATACCACCTGCGCACCTGGAACCTTATTACGCCTTTTTGTCTATCTTTCTATTGTTGTGACATGACGTGAACCAGAGCGATGAACTCCAAAAAGGAAACCAGCCGCACAACCGAGTGATGTTTCTTTTGTACGCACACAAAACATGGATACGTACAACAGGGCTTGTTATTATGTCTCTCAGGTTTTTCTTTCTATCTATGCTGGCACGTATGCACTCTTCCTAAAATTTCTAGAATGGCCTCTGTACGCTCTTCATTTTGTTCCCCATTGTTCCGATTGTCACGGTCATGGTATAATATGGTTACAATTGTTTTTTGTTTGCCAGTATGACAATAAAAGCAGAATCCACCATTGTACATCTTCCACACTCGAGTTCCATACATTCTTTGGAACAGTTAGCAAAGTAAGCGATAGAAATAAGTATCTAACATGCTAGTGGACAAGCGGGCGGAACGACCGACACACAATTACCAGCACATTATTCTACTACTTATATTACTCCGTCTCACAGTGTGCATTTATTTACCCTTTCGCAAAACTTTATGCGGGCTAGTTTGCACCTGTGCATGAGGATAATAGCGATGATAATGACGAGCAGAATATTACAATACACTGCGAAATACCTGTCAATAAATAAAGTTTCCTCTCAAAAGGTAAAGAAAGCTAGTTATGTTTTTATACCTGCTTATTTATGTTTCAGTTGTGGTTTTCTATTGTGCCACCATGACAACCGAGCATTATATGAACAGCTATAAAAAGTTTTGGAAGATGAATAGGATAGTAATGAGATGGTTTCCTACATGAAAATCGTACATTGTCATTGAACTACGTAATAGGAAGAGATCTTTGATAACTTCATGGAAACTTATCCCTATAATCAGTCGGCCTCCTCCACAAACTGGCTTTTACTGCAGCGCCATTCTTTTTTACATAATAGATAGTAACAGGAAAATAGATATTACACGGTGTGATAGTTTCCCTTAATATATTTTCTATCACAATGAAATTACCTATGTACACGGACATATTAAATGGTGCCACTTTAAATGTTACAAACCAGCAATTTTGCAGGAGATTGTTTTTTATGGGTGATATTTTAAAACTTACTCCAACTTCGTTTTCCTTACATTTTTTATGCCAATTTTAAAAAACAATGACAGGAAAACTTCATGCCGTAATGGACAAAGAATAATGCTGATTTAGCAATAGCCAAAACGTTCTCAAACTCGAAGAGATACACTTTTTACCCATCATGTCAATCAACTCCCTCACAAACTTAATAACTCGTAGTTAGGACGACTTATGGTCACACATGTTTTCAAAGTAGAAGCTGATTATGAGGAGAACATTTATATTTGTTCACACACTTTCTTTTTCCCGTCTCCAATTGTCCTAAAGTGTTCATCAGTTTTTTGTTGGCATTAAACCTTACGTTACTCTCTCTCTCTGCTTTTCAGTTGTTTTTCATCTAGCGTAAACAAACAAACATGTCTTTAGTTCAATTTTCCATTCTCTCTCAACAAGTTCATTTCGCATTACATTTATTTTCAGCACCACTCTCTGTTTTTTACAAACACTCGTTTCACTCAAGTATAATTGATCCATTTCCTTCCGTGTAACTCTTCATTGAAGTTTTATGTAAGCGGCAAAACGGAAAACATAAAATAGAGTAATCGAAAACATTGAGAAGAAGCATATGAGCTCTTCCCATCAGAAATGATCTTCAAACAAAAGTACCCACACACATCAGTAGTTGCACAGCGAAAGAGAAATACACTGGCAAAGATGTTTTTCTTTTAAAACTCTTTTTTCCATGTTTGGTCTCTTAGACAATTTGGCAAGCAGTCATGATCATAAAATAATGGATGGACATAAATGCACATTGTAATAGCATTATGCATGGTTCTGCAATGTAAAAATAATAAGGACAAGGATGATTTATTTTCAAAGACAATTTGGGACAGTTTATAATTTTTTAGTGTCCATTTAGTTTGGCCACAGTGTGCTCAAAAATACTTCTGGAGGAGTATGCACATTTTGTCGATTATAGCTATAAAAATTCTATATAGCTGTGTAATCAAATGTGGTGTCCTCCTCAAAAGATTCTCAAAAGATTTAACAAGTTTATATTGCATTGCATACTCTATAATAGCAGATAATACACTTCATTGTCAAAGCGACAGCGAGGAGGGCATCGTCAACCCGAAAGAAAAAAAAATAGAAGGAAAAGAATAAGAATGAGAGAATTACTTGGAAGAGACAGGAGCATGACTTTTTTTTTTGAAAAGCCTGACTGAGCATCTCATAAATGCCTCAAAATTGTCTTTTTTTCGTTTCGTTGCACTCTCCTTCTCTGTTTGTCTATCTTGTGTGCTACTTTACTTGAATCGGATAATATTATTATTATGGGAGTTTTTCTAGCAAAAAAGAGGATATTATTATGCAATTGCTCCATTCTTCTCACTGGTTTCACATGAAAAACATTACAAGTCGTAGTGGGTAAACCGTAAAGAGGAAACAGTAAAAAATGTATATGTGTGTGTGAAGGAGAGAGGGAGACAGAGGAGTGTATAAAGTAGCGGATAAGTGGTTGTGATTGGTGATGAATGACAGTGACTGCTGTGAAATCCCGTCGTTTTTATCTCTCCATTGCATCATCATCATCGTCATATCTCCCTTAAAGATTTCAAGTATTACACATATATACAATACGTATACATATACGCACACATTCTCTCAGAAGTTGACAAAGCTGACAGTTGAAGGAAATTCTAAAACTAAGAAGGAGGTTTAACGTTTTGCACTGATATGGATGGGGAAGATGGAGAGAGAGCAATGCTTGCTTGTATACACACGCGGACGTGCCTTAATCTTTCTCTTTATTCATCCGAGCCACTCCATCCTGTTCTGATGTTCCTCTTCTTCCTTCCACCACCTCATCTCATCCTCGTCATCATCTTCCCTGCTTAACTTGATCCGTTTATTTCGTTTTTCTACTTGTTCATATTGTATTGCAAGTTGCAACGTTGTCACTCAAACAACGAGAGAAATATGGAGGATTTGAAAGTACTTAAATGGGCAATATATCACCGTGTCTCTGAACTTGTGTGAATCACCTCCTCTTTGAAATGCTCTTCTCACCATCATTTGTGTGTGCTTGCTTTACTCGTCGTAGTCATAGTCAGTCAGTCAGTTTGTGGCAGTGCATTATGAGGCCATTGCTTCGTCTTGTCGCTTCCTATAAATGACTTGTTTCACATTTTTTACACCTATTCTTCACTCCACATTTCTTGCAAAATGCTGGTTTATTTGACAATGCAATATTCTCAATGATAAGAGAGCATGCTATATTACGGGCTAGATTAGGATAAAGTATCGTTACAACAGCGTTACTAAAAATGCATGTGACTTAAGAAGAAACAGGAATTCGCTGTTCACCTTTTTCAATAGACAAACACTCAAGAATCTAATTCTTTTCAGCCATAAATTATACAACCGCATCATCATCGTCACCGCCAGTATCATCAGACTGACATTTCATTAGCTTCATGCCGTTTAACTATTTTATAGTTATTGGAACGAATCGTACCCAAATATGGTGAGGTGTCGTACTTCTTTAAAATGCATTTAAGAAATTTCTCTTTGTTGTGGAAATAACAAGAACGACACATTGTCGTGTTATAATCCATGACACTTTACAGGGAGGAAAGGAAATTAAAACAAGCATGTGAATTGGTGGTGTCAGCACTGCCGCACTGACATGCATACACGTTAGGGAAGTCGTGTAGTGTCTCATTGCAAATTACCTGGTCTATCATCTGTCACGGCAAACGTATGTTTATAAAAACTTACTATAAACAATTTAGTGAGTAACATTGCTGCTCATTAAGACTTGTCACCAGCGTAACACATTCCTGTGTAGAACCAGGAGAGAAAAAAATGCTGACTTATTACTGGACCTTGTTTCATGGAATAGATTGCTCTAGCCAGCGAGTTGAAGGGGGAGGGAGGGACCCTGGGAGAAAATAGTGAGCGTTACATAATAACAACTGGTGCTGCTCTAGACAATCCTTCATGCTGAGTATAAATAAACATAACACCAAGCGAGAGAAGGATAACCAAAGGAAAGTCTATACTTCACACATACACGACAGGGACACACTCACTTCTTTTCCTTGCTTCTAACTTTTGCTCCTCTTGTTTTCCACAAAACCAGTTTTATTCTTATTTTTGTGCTGTTGTTGATTTGCTTTCTTGTATACACTCTGCCCATGTTTTGTTTGAAAAATTAAGTAATTTTTTACTGTGGAAAAATGCTGAGACAATACAAGTGTTTGTGTGGATGCAAATGCATATTATGTATCTCTCTTTGTGTGTATTGTCTGCAAGTTAAGCTGAGTGCATGTCAGGATGACATGATACTGGTGAAAAAACGTGTGTGGTGGTAGTAGTGCAGAAAATACAAGAAAAGAAAACTCCACACTCATTCCTCTCTTTCGCCCTTTTGTTAGCACTTAACAACCTCTTTAGTTTCATGGCTCACATATTTTCTTTCTCATGTAGTGCGTCCCGTCTTTTCTTTCTCTTTGTTTCATTTTCTCTTCTTTCTCTCTCTCCATTTCCATTGCTGACGAGTTGTAGTAAAGCTGCTGGGTTTTTGCTATGGTTATAGAGTAAATGAAGAAAGGGAACGAAAGACAGGGGGACTCACACATAACATATGTATATGTTGTGAATGCACGGTATTATAATAAGCAGTTATGGATGTATCCATTTCTACGCATTTGAAAGGAAGAAAGTACGTTATGAAACCCCACTCTGTTTTCTCTTCTCTTTATACTTGGTCTTTTGGTGATGGCGCTAAATGCCCACGGATCCTTGACACTGTATTAAAGTGAAACAAAAAATGTGTTATGTACAACACGAAATAGTGATAATGGGTGGCTTGCAAATGTACGTATAGTAGGAAAGGGTAAATGAATACATTTATGTATATATCTAATATATTCTGCTTTTCACTTGATGTACTGAAGAACATTCTTTGGTTGGAATCTACTCAAGCAATAATATACGAAACATTTTTATTATTATGGTTATTATGTGCAATATGAGAACATCTATTTCTACATGTTTTTTAAAGGGTGAAAGGCATACAATGTACATATGTAGATGGGAGTAGTATCCAAACTGATTGGCATGAGCGTATGGAAACGGTGGTCAGAAAAAAAGTTGTACGAAGAAACAACGTGCCTCTTTTGTTCTGATGATGAAATTTGTAGAGTATATTATCTAGAGATATATCCATATGGCTGTCTCCAACTCAATCGAATGACCAGCATCTGTATTCCACATCAGTGACACAACCCAACACCGTTGGAATAAAGTAAAGACGAAAAATAATAAAGGGGAGAGAAGAGTGAGTAGCAAACTATTTAAAGCCTTGAAGTTTCAGGAGGAACTCGTATATCACGCAATAGGAGAAAGTGCTTTTTGTTTTGTTTTGTTTCTCATCTACTATACAATACACACGTTACGAAACATACATGCCTGAACAAAGAAAAAATTTCTCGTTTTTTTTTGTTATTTGCTATAAAATAATACACATCCTTCTCCGTTTTATATGTTTATATGTAATTGTACATGGGTACATTGCTCTCCTTTCTCCAAAACCATCGTTCCAGTAAGTTTCTGGGAAACCATCGTTCTCTCTCATATTGCATCTCAAACGCCTAGCATACATTAAGCAAGAAAAGTACAATGACAAGCTATAGAAGGCAGAATGGAAAGTGTAAATCAGGGAGAGAGGAGACGAGCACACACGAATTTATATTCATTTCATTCTCGTCAAAAACGGGAACAGGCTGTCTACTTATCTGAGAGAAGATAAACAAACAACAGGAAAATGATGAAGATCGTTTACTTATTTATAAAAAAGGTAAAGGTCTTTGGAACCCACTTTGGCGATAAATGGTCTGGAATCAATTCCTCCCTTTCTTAAATTTTTTACAAAGGGCAGGCAGTCATGAAATGGGTTTGATTCTAAGAACTCCTACGCATATGTTGCATACATTTCTGTAGTTGTAGGTGAAGATGATACTGTAATTGTACAAGTTTGCAAACTAAGAGGAACGCGCTCACGCTTAGTAATTCCTAATGGTTGTAGAGCTAGTCCTCAATCATCTCACAGGCCATGTAGACGAAAGAATGAGAAGATCTGTACAGGAGAAAGAAACAGGATTAGAAGTGTTTTTTCTACCTGATAGTTCTGATATGTTCATGCATACAGGTTGTCTACTTTGTGCTAGATTAAACCTGATACCATTTTTTCAGTTCTTTTCTCTCTCTTACCCTTGCCATTTGTACATTTAAAGAAAAATAAAAGAAAGTGAAGAAGAAAAGACGAGAGTGAGTGGATAAAGAAAGTGAAAGAAGAAGCAACGTTTTTAAGAGTTGTTCCCCTTAAAAAGCGGAATGCATCATCATCCTCTCCATTTCTCTTTCGCTCTTCATCTTCCTTTTGAAGTAAATGCATGCTAATATGACGAGAAAGAGGACAGACAGGGAGAAAATATAAAGATGCTATATAGGATTCTACGTATCAGGATCACCATCACGGTTCACGACGTTTACCTATTTATCTCACAGTACACGACTCTATCTATTTCGCAATGTTTTATATGTATGAGCAGCTAAGAAGAAAAGGTGGAGAAGAAAAAAGAGAGAAAGGAAGGTGAATGGTGGATGCTCATTGGAGAAATGTGAGTAAACGAAACGAAAAAAAGCTTGTTTCGAAGGAGACCACAAAGTCTTTGGAAAAGAACACCGATAAGTACGTATCATATTTCTCCACTGTAGTGTGGATGATGGTTTGTTAAAACAAGATACATTATACCCCAATCACGCAACTGTGTGGAATCCAACTTCCCTCTCCTACTCTTTGAATATGTCTGTCTGATGTAGTGAGTGAGAGTGAATGAGTCCACCTACCGTGGAGAAAGAGAGGAAGCTACCCGTGTATTACAGGAATGTAACTGCTTGCAAAAACACCATCCTTTTTTCCCTCTTCGTTGAAAAAAAACGTGCGGTGAAAGCTGGATTAGACCAAGAGGGGATAATCGGCCTCACTATCTCTCCTTCTTTCTCTCTCTCGTTGTTCAGTAAAAAATAAGTAAAGAGAATCCGAGAGCGGAACGAGAACCACAAAAATACTATGTATAAAACATACACACACACTCCCAGAATAAAAAGGAAATGAAGAAAAAGGCGCGAGGGAGTGTAAAAATTGCAAAAATTGATATTCCATCGACGGAATCCTCGTTTTCCTGCATCGACTCCTTCTTTTCCAAAATAAGAACTCATCTTGTATACAGTGTGCTCATAACTCGACCCTACTTGCATGTAGTATGTTATTTTTTCTTTCAACTTCTTTCCCCTTTTCTCTTTCTCTTATGAACTGATTCACTAAACTCAAAGGGATGTACTTATCAGTGGCAGTGGTAAGCAAGGTGGGGTAATGTTTATGAAAAAACCACTTACAAGGCTACTTTGCTCCCTCATAGTTGCCTTCTTTTTGCTCTGACGATACACACACGTAAGCTGTTGTTATTATTATTAGCATTACCATTATTACTATGGAATTTCAAAGGAAAAAGAAAAGTGTAAGTGGAAAAGTGAAAGTGGAAGAGGAACAGAAGTAGAGTATATGGTAAGGCTCCGTTAGTTTGTTACTTTATTCTCGTTCTTCTTACTTTACTCTTCTTATTGTCTTGTGAACTAGTACTATTACCGGAATCGTATTTCCCTTTCTTTTCTTGCTGCCAACATGATGATAATAATGATGATCAGTATGCTTGTATGCATCTGTTCATGGAAACGTTACATTCCTTCCTTTTTCCGTTGCTGCCTTCTCCACTTCTCCCTCCCATCTCATTGTATGCATGAACCATGCATGCATTTAGTTGTGTATTTTTTCTTGTTTTTTTTTTTTTGTTGGAATTCCTCCACTTTCACTTCTTATAGGTTATGTATGCATAAGTGCATTGAGTGTGAAGCAAATAAGCCAACATCATTTCATTCCATTCATTCCATATTCGTTTTTTAAAGACTAGAGACGAGAGGAACCAAGCGCCATTCTCCATTCCCTCACACACACACTGTGCAAAAAAAAAGGAAATTGTTTTTCAAGAGATCTTTTTTCCTCGTGCATGCTTTCTTAAAAGAAAGAAAATATTCATGAAGCTATGAAGTCAAGTAGAGTTACTCTTTTTTCTGCCTTCCTTCCTTACTTAATATGCCCGTCTGCTTTCTTTAAGTTTTTTAAGCTCATGTGACGTCTTTGTTTTCAACAGTGAATTTTTTGTTCCACTTCTTTTCTCCGTTTTTTTCTTCTTCTAAAGACTGAAGCCGCCTGCACATTATTCGCATAACTTGTTATGCCTATTGAACAAGAAAACATACAGATATACTAATACATTATTTGTCTATTTATAGACATCTTCTTGATTCAAGGGAGACATGGAAATATTTAAACTGAAATTAGTAGAGCTTTTACTTAAACAATTCATTCAGTAGTACTAGAAGGTAAACATAGGACTGTATTTTAGTCCATATTTGTCGAAAACTAACTATCAACTACAGAACTACATGTACTGGTCCAGATTGAGAATGAGAATCCACGCTAAGCATGCAATAAAGCATCAGTAATATTGCCATTGCCCCTGTGACTACTGTTGACACTCATAAATCAGTCGGTTTTCAGCTAAACAGAGTACTAATATTGTACCAGCAGCAGTACCACAATTATTTGGTAGAGTTTCCACTCATGTAGTTCCCATATATGGATATTGTCAGCGAATACCACACATTCAAAGTCCTGATCTTCTCTATTTTGAGAATTTCACACAGCTTCGTTTTTTATCTAGCAAGTTTATAGTAAACAGTTTTTTCCTCCAAATGCCATCGACTATATCGACTCGTAGTCGTTGTACGTATTGAGTTACAACAAATGACAAGATTTATCTTTAATGCAATGCTGCGTAAATGTTGAATGTAGAACACCGTCCACTTATTGCTTCTTGGTTGACTGATTTTCGCTACTGAGGTCATTTCCTGTAAAGTTAACTTCTCCAGCCAAACAAACTATAAATATACCCTGCCACTTGTGCATTCCCGTGTAGAGGTAGAGCAAAAAAAATGCCAAAATATCGACGGAGATGTACGTGAAGAAATAAAGCATATCTATACGCCATTGTTGGCATTCTCGAAGAGTACATGGGCATTACTCAGACTGTATACATTTAAATCTATAACTTTAACTTGTAGGCAAAACAAGCCACAGACAAGTTCCCATTTCGGGACATTTTTCTCCAACAAATGCCAGACTGTATATCATTCTTTGAGAGAAAGTGTATCGTCTTTTTCTTGAGGTCACACCTCATTGACGACTATCATCATAGCTAACGGCTGAACCATTTTGTCTATTTTTCTCATTTAAACTTGGTGATGAGGGTAGTTGAAATTTTGTGCTTTCAAAAACATGAACAGGGAAATAGGAAAACCCCAGTGTTTTGGCAGTCAATCGTATATATTGATGTTGAGTATTTGAAGCAATATTGTGAGCTACAAGGCACTTTCTAATGCAAAGGTTTAACTGGACTCGCAGCAAATAGCTCATATCGTCTACAACAACATCATTTTACATGTAGCTGTTTAGTTGAGAGAATATATCTAACAATGCACCTACGTTACAACATGTATAGGTTTTTTTGGTGATGATATTGATGATTTTTTGTTACTGTGGTGGTGTAACAACAACGGAAGAGGAAAGTGACCTGAAAAATGGAGAAAAATGCTGAAGAGATTAAAAGAGAAAAAGTTCGAATGTAATGGCAACAGCAGAAAACTTTTTCTGGCAGACTGGTCAAAGGGAAAGAAGTATGATCGTTGTTAAGTGCGGATAGACGAAGAAAGGTAGACTGGAAATAAAGGGAAAGAACAACTTCAAAGGTAAACTTTCCTCTTTCAGGCATTCATATAAAACAAACCAATAATAATAGCAATAGTGTATTTGAAGCCATAAAAATTATTAGAGTATTTCACAACAACGCTTTGCCATAAGGAAAATTAGCATACCAAAAGATTTGGAGCAGCCAAAAAAAATAACTGAACGAGGTAGTAAAGTAGTTTTGATTACAATCAGGATGTGATACTGGAGTTTCACAGCATACAAGCAGAAACAACAATTAGCTGAATTGTACCCTGTACATTAATTTAAGTTAATTGTACACAAATGTTCAAGCTTTTTAAAAGTTTCCAAGAATTTTAAAAATATCACGCGGACAGACAGCTTGACCAACTCGACAAGTCCATAAGTAACTCACGCTACTTTGAAAAGCAGTATGTTTTATTCACAGAGAGTTGAAAACAGTATAAATATTAATGGATGGTGCCATACAATGCATTTAATATTAATATTCTTCAAACCTACAAAAGTTTAGCATATTTATGTATGTAAGTACGTAAACGTGAAACAGACTTCGAGACAAATTTCGTTTTATTTTTCTGCTTTCTTTGCAGGCGTAAAAGATTTTTTGTTGCAGAACATGTACTATTCTAGGTATAGCTTTATGATATGCATACATAAGCATGTGATATGTTGGTATTCTCACAAAGTGAATGCTTTTCTAAAAAAATGGTAAAAAGGAACTAGCTTAAATACGGATGTACATACCCTTGAATATAATATACTGTATAGACGTTAAGAATATTGTTTCTTAGAGAGGATCTCTTCCCATTTGGATGGTATGGATGCGTACTTTATGGTTCGTTGCTCATGCAAAACTCCTGTGGTGCGTTTGGCACATTTCTCCCTTTATTTTCCATTTTTATGCAAAAAAATATCCCAAAGAGAGGAGTAATCTGTTAAAACGTAAGATTTCAATGCATACGTATTACGTATGTATCCAGATATAATGGAAATTGGAAACTTGGTTATTTAATCTTTTTTCGTGGTGGCCTCAAGGCAATGCCATAATAATATTGTATACAAAATGGCTGGCTGACTAAACGGGTAGGGTATGTAAGGTCTAGTCTGCATTTACATCAGAACACTTTAGGTCAAGAAAAATAAAACAAAAAAATTGAGAATTGTGGTTTTTACTAAATTCTCCAAGTTTGGGATTCTATTTGGAAAGAATTCAATTTCCAGCAAAATAGTTGAATGAATGTGTGTTATTAGAAAATGAAAATACCACACATAATGCGACTACAATACAATAGCAAAGAATTTGGCATATGAAATTTTTTGTCAAAAGGTCAAATTTTATGACAACTTATTTGGCGTTTTCCAAACTTCAAAATTTTTTTTTCCAGTACTCCCGATCGACTTCCAGGTATTCCACATAAAAATGTGTCTACAACAGAGAGTATAAACCAGTGAGGTTGAGTTTTTTGGACGCATAAATTCACGCATCACCGCGTGATCCGCATCAGGTTGAATAAGAAACCCCCGCAAATTCTTCCTCAAAAGTCACTGGGTACTTCAAGAGAATTTTCAACAAATTTTCTGTCTTTATGTGTCAGAAGGGGTTTAGCAACTGCAAGAGAGATGGACAGGTTCCTCATACATCCTCATATATAATAATTTTTCTTGTGTGTGTGTGTGTACATTATAATGACACATGTGAAAGTGCACCAGAATGTTAAAACTGGCACATAAATCTGAAAATATTTAATATCTTATGCCACCTCAGTCCCTTCTGTTCGCATCTGTGTATGAATATATTTAGTAGTAAATCGTGGTAATAACAAAAATATCCACAGTGTCGAGACAAGGCAGGCTCTGGGAATGTGTACCTACATTTCCCATTAGCATCTATCAACCGCTTATAACGCAACATGTATGCACACACTTGAAAAACCTATTCCCCACTTACTTTACTTCGGGGACACGGTGATGGAGGCAGGCTGACAAGAAGAGACCCTTGTTGAAGTGATGACGAAAGAAGGTTTCCCCCGCTTTGTATATGATTGTGAAAAAAATGTATATAAATTGAGTTTTATAGATTTACTCTGCTTTTTTCATTTACTTTGCATTTCCTCTCCATCTGACATAGTGAGTTTGTCACACATATTCATAGGTATGCACGAATGGGTGATGGGAGTACAAAAGCTAACAATGACTTCTTGGTTCATACCTTTTTGAACTCTTATCGTTCCTCCTTCCTCCATCCACTACTCCCAGCACAAGTAGTAAAAGAGAAGGAAAAAGGAGAAGCAAAGAAATATTATTACTCTGCCATTCTTCTCGTTCGATGAACGTATCAAAAAAAAGAATGAAAAAACCAGAGCTCTTAAGGTTTTTTTTCTCGAGGACACAAGACCTTTTTTCCTTTGCATTTGCCATCAAAAAATGTCTCCTATCTTTTGACGATTTTCCATAAAACTGTCAGCAAAGCAGCTCATCATCTACTTATAGTCTACACACATGCACACACATCCTGACATACCTTATTGACATTGATGTGGTGTTCAGCGAGGTACATGATAATAATAATATGAGTTTTAAGAGACTATATAACCCGCATACCTTCGCTTCTCACACTCGAAAAATTCTTTTTTGTGACAATATTGTAAACTGTTTGCCAGACTTGCGATAACAACGATAATACAAACAGATGAAACAAAACTCAACAGCTTATTTCCTCTTTTGCTCCACATTGACGCCAGTCAAAAGACAAGCAAACAGGAAAAAACCATCATTCCGTTCCATATCATACCGTCATGCAATTGAACTCAATATTTTATTTGGTTTTTTTATTGTTTGTCATCATCAAAAAAGTATTGTATGTGGTTGAAGTCAATTTTCTCATGTGTGATCTACAATATTGACAGCATGATCTTGATAATAGGATGACTAGGAGAAATGTCTCAAATGTAAAAATATAAACTCTCGGCGACAAATAAAAAACGCTTAAAACAGTATTATTATTATCACCACAAAGAGATGGATTTAAGTGGTGCATTGTCGGATTGAAAGTATGCTCACATCACATAACCTATCATCAAACAAGTTGATGGCGTTTTTTTGTCTTCGTCTTGCTGCTGCACACACGGGAGCAGTGCACGTTTTTCTCCTGAAAAATAATAATGTTGCATATAAAAAGTGGAAATGATTGGCATTTTGCATTTTACATTCGTACATATCTCTCTATATGCATGCTCTCAACGAGAGTGTCGTAAATATACAGGATTTTTTTTACTGCCAGTTCGTGTTCAATGGACGCGAGATGATGGCAATAAAAACATGTTGGAGGTTCGCCACCATTACTACTTGTATGATCATCACCACTAGCTTTGTGTGTTGAAACAATAAATGTATGAAATGCAGTGAAATGAATTAAAGAAAAAATAGCGAATCGACAACAAGAACCGGATTCAACTTACATGTAGAGAGAACACGCCGAGAGACTTGTGATGATAATAATGGGCACATTTTCTGTCAAGAAATTTTTATGCACTTGTTATCAAGTGTAGGGTAGGTAGATGCATTTATTCCCATATGTACACACGTGCATCGGTGTGTGCATACAATTGCAGGTGTAAAAAATGTCAGGTATTTTGTATTCATTTTTGACTTCGTTTAGATACTACCAACGAATTTTTGTCCTAACGTGAAATGGATGTTAAACTTTTCAAAATGCAGATAGGGTGTAGTAACAAAAACTTGAAGAGGAATCGGATTTCGAATACTAGTGTGATGATAGAGAATACTTTTATTACAAACTGAGGCGATCATGATCAAGTTACTAAAGGATAAAAAAGTTACTAGAGGAATGAATGAGATGCATTTCGGCATTAAAATCATTATCATGGCAGTAAGCGTTGCTGTGTCTGCTGCAGAATAGAATGCACACAGTAGATGCGTTGCGGAAACGTGGTTCCACAATTTATTTACATGTGATGTGATACACTTGAGCGAGTAGTGCCGGAGGAATTAGCTTTAGTCAACATGGACAAGTAATAATATCTCTGGAATCTAAATCCTTTCATTTTGAGAACAAAGTCGTGGAGTACGACAACAATGCAGAGAGAGAGAGCTACAGAAAGAAACCTGAGAGTTATCAAATTGCAGTAGGAAATTGCTGCTGCTGCAACGGATGTTGTTGGTGGAGCAGCCAAAGGCAAACAATCTCTCGCTCAAATATTTTGTCCGGTGATATGCCGTGCTCTCTCAAGCAGACACGTCTGCATAGTTTTTGATCCGTTTAAATTTAGCGAAATAGTTGTTCTTTTCCAGGATACTAATAATATCAGCTGCAACAGCAAGGAGAAAAGAAAGCAAAGAAAAAAGAAACTTTCTTCTCTTTCGATAACTCCACACTGCCCTTCAAACTGACAACCTTTGATCATATATGTGGATCGCGTGGATGAAAAGTAAATTCCCATCAGCCTGCCTGCTCCCAAAAGTTTTTTTCTCAATTGCTTTGTTTAGACTACAACATGATCATCATAATCGAACATAATGCCCATGTACTCCTAAAACAACGCGTTTTATCTTACTACACTTATACGCATTATGTAATTGTCGAGTGAACAGCAGTGGAAAGCAGAAACGCATGAAGGGAAAAGGGTAGAAACATAAACAGTCGGAGAAGTGAAAGGAAGCTTAAAGAGAATTTAATTCGTTTTGATATGGTAGTGTTGTAGGAGTAGTGAGTCGGTGAGCTAATAATAGTAATGATTCTTACATGTTATGTAATGAGTCGGCACGTGATACCTGAAATTTAGCTTTTACGCAAAGTATAAATAATATATAATAGGAGTAGTGGCTATATTATGTTGATGATGTTGGTGGTGTGTGGTGGTGGTGGCGGCGACTGAAAAGTCCCTGTTTTCCCCAGTGGCATTATAATCATCATCATCATCCTCATCAACAGCAGCAGCAGTAGTAGCATCAGCAATGAGCAACTTCGATGAAACAACACCCATGTGGGCAGTTTCTACTCTTTTTTGCTCCCATTTCAAACATAAATTGATGAATACATCCGTGCTTCCCCATTTCTCCAGAAGATGAAAACACACACATACATGTGCACATTTTCCAAAACGCCGTAGAACCATATACCTTTACCATCTAGACTTAGGACAAATACAGTTATCAACTCTACGGTTACCTTAAACCCATGAATTTATAATCATTGAGGGTACATTTCCAAACCACAGTAAATGCAACACACACACAAAATATATTGGCATTGGCATATGATGATACGCATTTCCTTATACACTTTCCAGAGTATTGTTAACATCGTCATCATCCATCTGAAATATAAACATTTACTTTGGCAAGTAAGCTCGTACCTACAGGAGTGGAAAATGCGTGAAATTTCTACGCACTCCTCTATATCCAGTTAGAACTCCACCAAGAACGTTCACCCTGGCTTCTCCCGTGGAATGAGGAAATGCACATTCTGTGTAACTATGCATATCAATCTATGAAAGAAGAATGTGAGAGCTGGGTAACAAAATCCCCCTAGCAATCGTTATGTTTTCAGTGTAAAGAAAATTGAATTTTATTGAGATGAATTGTTTGATTTCTTCTCTCTTTTTATAAAGTAGTGAAAATGGATATATTTTTATATAGATTTGTTTCCTCAGCTTTAGCTATTATCTTCAGCTTTGGCAACTCTCTTTCACTCCTCTCTCTACTGATTTAGATAATTGCTATTAGTTTTTATGTCATCATTAACTTCAAAAAATAGCTCATTAATCTTCTTCCACTGTCTCCCTGCCGTTTTTCTTCCTTCCTACATCTCACCCCGAAGAACAAACCCTCTTGTCTCTCGGAGTTGGTGTATGCATATGTTTGTACATACCAACCGGCAGCATCATTACACCATTTTTAACTTTTTTTCCTACATTTTTTCTTGGAAAGGCGGGAGGATGAGGAGGAGGTGAGGGAGGGGGAGAAAATTGTTGTGTGCATGTTTATTTTTATTATGTTATGCACGCATAGAACGCAATAGTTTGTATGCGTGTGCATATTATGAATGCCTTAATTTTTTGGGAGGAGAGGGAAGAAAACGTTGGAGAGAAATTTTTTCTGCCTGGAGAAAATACTAAAATGGAGTGCGTGCGTTTTAAAAACTTTTTGCTTTGTTTACTCATTTCATCTTTGTTTCTCTAATAAAAATGTTTCCTCCTCACACTTTTTTTCTTTTCATGAAGTAAGCTTGTTTACATTGTTTGGAGTGAATGCTACGGCCTGGCACGAGCTGACATGGCGTAAGAGGATGATGATGACGTTATGTTCATCGTGATGAAAAGAAAGATGCGTGAAATATATTTTTTGTTTGCATAAATAGACGAGTACGAGACTTTGTAGTTTTTCATTTGCCACTGATGACGAGCTTAAAAAATATGCGTGTGGATGCTTAGTAATAAAGAAGGATCATAATAATAATCGTATTCTGAGAATCGGTTATGTCTACTAAAATTACGCATTTTACCCCTCAAATGTCAGGCGACTCAAGGTAACTTAATTATCTCCAAACTGCAGACGGTACTTAATGCTACTCATTGTTGCTGCTGCATTCGTTTATGGTAACGGCCACAGCCGTCACTTAATTCCATTTAGGGTTTTAATAAAGTATTCCTTGAATTTCAAATATGTTTATAGTTTATGTCTAGAATAACTAAAACAACAGCAAAAGAAGATACAAAAAGTTTGTTCGTTTCCACAAGGGAATTATGCAGATACTTTCGTATCCGTACAGTTAGTGCAGTACTAAAGTAGGCAGTAGTAGATGGATGGATACACCGTTAGAAAAATATATTGTTTTATTTTTTGGCAGCATATGCAAATACTACGAAGGCATCCATTGTTTTGGAAAGTCGGAGTAGAATAATAAGAAGCAAAGAAGGGATAGGTGGAGATGGTTTATCCACTGACTGTTGACTCCAGCAGAAGCAATTTGTGAATAGGGGACCGTTATATTGGACGTCACACTGGAGTAAAATGATGTTTCATTGTGTTTTTGTGTACCTTTCTCTTCCAAATTTTTATTATGTATCTCTCATGAGCAGCGTGAAAACAGGACATAAGGTTTATTATGGACAAGGAAAAAAAGTGAAACTAGTTTTCCTTCGTTCCTATTTTTTCGTGTTGCTCCTGTCGTCGGTTCTTCTTGTCTGTGTTGTCGTTCAAGAGCGCGGCAGAGTGAAACGATGTAAGAGTTGGGAAAGAAGAGAATGAAAAAAAGAGAAAGAAGAAGTAGAGTAGCAAAAGCAGCATCATCTCTCTCTATCCTTTCGTCTTTTTTTTACAATCCGTATTATTATTATGTATGGATGTATGCATGAATGTATGCTGGAGCATGTAGGTGGTTAAAGTACGTTACGTTCTTAATAAGATATGCACCCCTTGATGTCTGAAGAAATTCAATTTTTACTGCTACAGCAAATTTATGGAAATAAATGGAGAAAAATTAATTTCATCTTCTTCATTCCTTCCTTCTTCCTCAGTAGTAGCATCCATTATGGATTTGTATATGCAACACTTTTGCGGAATTTTCTTCAAGTACATAACATCCTGAATCTACGTTTACAATGTTGTCACCATCCAAATGGAACAGCCAACTTGCGCGTGTATAAGTTTCAGGCGACTTTCTTTCCGAGCAATACTCACATAAATATATATACGGCACTTGTCTGTGTATGTGTGTACAATTCCAGTTTTCTATTAAACTAAGTTAAAAGAAACAAGGAACAAAAGTTTGATGGCAAGGACTTCGTCACATAACATTTCTTTGCAGAAAAGCGTGCTATGACGTATGTTGTAGTCGCATTAAAATTATAGAAACTTGGTGTTTACAGATTGCAGCGTGTCTCTTCTGTGTACTCTTGTCACTGTACATGATAGTTGCCTGAAGGGTTGGCATATTGCGAAGCATTATCTGGGTTACTGCTTCGGCTGCTCTGTGTGTATTCCAAAATAGGGCTTACAATTTTTTTTTGCAATGGTAGGTAATAATGCTGGTTGTGACGACAAGACGGCTTGACAACGTTGACTGTTTATAATTATTCTGCTTTCTCGTACAGATTTCAATTATAGGTGGAGTACCCTAAACAATGAATTGGGTAATAATATATGACCTGTATTCTATCACATTTTGCTTGCATTCATGCTAGTAGAGAGTACATAAAGAACTTGTACGTCATATTAACACACAAGTAGTTTGACACATAAAAAATTAATTTGTGCGCTTACAGGAAGGATTAAAAATGTGTACATGTCACTAATCCTAGAAGGCATGTTTAAAAATCCCTCAGCATTTATACTGGGTTTTGTCATGTGTAAAATTTATATTCTAGATGACATGCTTTAAAATTTACATGGAACGAATGAAAGCCAACATTTGGCTCTACTCGATATTCTAACTGTAATAATAGATACACTGTTCAAACTTTGGAATCGGACAGAGAGTTTGAAATGTATGGTTTTGCTTATTATATCCTACTGAGTAAGCATAATTATGCGTTCATAGTTTATGAAGAAAGCGCAATTAATTCTGACCATTTGACATGTTTTGGCGAAAAAAATAATGCAATACAAAAGTTGTTATAAGCATTTAAAGACAAGCACTTTTAATTCGTTGCAAAAAATGATA
>JAQIXX010003357.1:0-20040 GCA_034700605.1 Willowsia nigromaculata | reverse complement strand
CTGGGGTGTCGCGAGACTTCTAAAAAATGGGGACTGGAAGGAGATGACTGTTGCAAAATTACTTGTGAGGAAGCCGGTAAAAGTTATGGGGTTAGCGAAGCCAGTCTCTAATGGAGAATCTTTAGGAGGATATCATATTTATCAGAATGTAATTGCGAGTTTTAAAGGAGAAAATAAAGGTCCAAAAGAGGACACTGCGGTTGAGTCATCAGGATTTTTGAAATGCTCCATTTCTGTTAGCATTCTTATCCTGGAACTTGAGCTGTTTGATGAAATAAAGATGTAAAAACTTGCAAAGTTGATAATCTGAAATAAATCTTGAACTGTTGCAAATTCGCATTTCACTTTTATGCATAAACCGTTTCCTCATGGATATGTTTCTTAATACTTGTGTATTTCATATCATGTGCTTGCAAAAAAGGCTCGTAGCTACAAACTGAACTAAACTTTTTTTGGACCAAAATAAGTTGCGAAATAAATATGATTTTTGCTGCATTCACTGATCATCCAATTTAATTGCATTACTTTGCTTTGCAATGCACACATTTTCGATATAAAAGAGAATGTTTCCATATTTTCATCTCATATGAAAGTATGACTTATTATAGATAGATATTAAAGGTAATAATAGCAAAAGTATAAGCGTAACTCAATTATGTGAAATCCTTTATTATTGGGATATAGGTATGCATTTCTGAATCATAATTGACACCAAATAATATTACTTTGGACTTTTCCTTTTTTGACTTTTTATTTATGATGTGACTTTTTTTTTGCAAAAAAAAAGTTTTGAGTTTGTTATTGCTAAAAATTAGGTATGAAGGCCAACTAAAACCAGGGTAAAAAATACATTTTACGCGTTTCTGTCCAATCGTGCATCTTTATGAAACATAATATTCAATACTTTCCACTTGAATGTTATGAGTAGAAAATGGAATGGCTTTAAAAGGAAGACGTCGCATAGTATGTGTACATGGTTTATAAAATGACGTCGTTTCAAATTTCGTGTTCAATAATATTTTACACTTGGTTTGAGTAAGCACGGTCAAAAGGTTGATGTGTTTTTGCTATCAAATCTGATCACATAAAAGTGATTTTCTAAAAATTGTTACTTACACCTATAGCAGAAATGATATTAATCATTGTCGTTATCTTTTGCGTAGTTTACTTTCTAAGGAAAGCGTTACGACAGGAAGTAGTTGTAATAGATACACCTCCTGCCACTCCATTACGACGAAGATATCGGAGAATATTTGTGCTCCATGAGAGACAATAACTAAACAAATTTGTGGTTTCGTGTTGCCTAAATATGAAGTTAAGTTACTTAAGCAAAACTAAGCGTACATAATATATTCACCTACCGACGTAAGGTTCCCAATTTAACACAAATGGATCGACATCTTGTACATAAAATTTATAAGGGTAAGTATTTTTTTGAAAAAGTTTAAAAGTCCAACTATGTTTAAAATATACAATTGTACTTATTTTAACGTTTTTTAAACGCTGAATAATTTATTATGCTTAAACTCTCGCTTCAAATTTAATTGCACAATTGTGGGACTGTTAGTGAGAAACGCTTGAAGCTGGAATTAGTAAGCTATTATTTAGGATTCATTTTTTCATCGTAGTAAGATAAGTATGTTACCAACGAAAATTAAAAGGCACATAAAATAATAAATCAGGTAACCTGATAAAAAAAAGTGCCAGTGTGAGTAATTGATCAAAAATTGACGCCCCGGCTTCGCCAGGAATTAAAATGATCATATTTGAACACATTGGACGCCGATATTTGAGAATTTTTGAACATATTTGCTCATCCACCAGAAAACATATCCTATATAAAAATTAAATATATGAAAATGTTCTATTCATCAATAGCTTTCATATGAGAACACTCATGTCCTATGTTTATTAAGCAAAATTTGGTCGTTTTAACGGTTTTTAACGGTTGCCGTTAATTGTTAATGTCCATTTTCAAACTCATCTTAGCTTAGATGATCAATGTTCCATTGCAAAAATCAGAATCAAAAAATCTACACGCGTTTAGTCAGGAGAGTCAAAATTGTGAAAAAACCGTTATAACGGTCAAACCGTTACAAATTTTGAAAAATCCTTATGTGGAAAATAATCAGCATTAAAAATGCGTTCGAATGAGCTCCCACATGCCATATGATTACATTTAAAAAATTGACCGTTATAACGGTTTTTAACGGTTTCCGGTGGCCGTTAGTGCCCATCCTCGAACTCATCCAAGCTTAGGTCATCAGAAACCTATTGCAAAAATCCGAATTAAAAAAATTCGCTTCCGTTCGAGAGTTATCGTGGTGACAGACAGACGGACAGACAGACAGACATTTCTCCACCCCCCACCACCATTCTCCTAAAGTTACCAGTTTACACTGGCACTTAATAATGATCAAAGGTTTCCCGTGTTACCAGTCTTCCAAATTTTTGTTTAAGGAAAACCATAGCTTAACCAATCTTGCGTCTTTGCGATTTCTTTTTTATGTTTAGTATAAAATTCGTAGATTAACTGCTAATTCTGATAAGAGACTGCTTGATTGAATACTGGAACTAAGGGATTTGGAATAATAGAAAATATTACATCAAAATGTGAGATTCAAAAAAAACTTTGCAATCATCCAACAGACCATATAATTATCAATCTGAGGAATGGTTCAAATACCAACTTACCCTAATAATTATATTTGGAGTGATAAATATAACTTTTGTGACCGTTAACAGTTTTGTGCTCTATATATTTATTCTGACATTGGAATTCTTACGGAGCACGGGAGCGGTGCTCCCAGGGTTTTTTTTCGTGACCAGGAACCCGTTTTTTTGCTCATCAGGGTTTTTTGAAGGAAAATCAGGATTTTCGCTGAAATTTTAGCAAATTTCAGGGTTCCTTTGGTCTCACCAGGTATTTTTTTGGGGTGATCAGTGATTTCGTTTTGGATCAGGGAAGGGTTTCACCAGGGATTTTTCAGGTTGACCAGAAATGGCAAACTTCGTGCTCCCGAGCCATTTGTAAGAATTTCCATGTCCGTATTTATTTTAACGAGACGGAGGCTTAACAAGGGCAACTTGTCTTTTGAACGGTTCGTCAGATTGATAATTATATAGTCCATTGGATGAAATTGTATCCGAGTTTGATGAATCACACTTAAATGTGTGTATTATTTAGAATCAGCATATTGAATATGTGGAAGTAATAGAATAAAATCTGATTCATTATAATGTTTAGCACGTTTATGTATTGTTAGCTTGTTACGGGGACTTTGTACAGCATAAAACCAAAACCTAACATTTATAAAATTTGTTCGGCAATATAAGAGATGATGACTTCTGTCAAGCAAAGAAATAATACGTGAATTATACAAGTTATAATATGGCTTTTTTGGAAGCTTTCTTCCCGTTGTCTGAAAGAAAAACTCTATTTTTTAAGTAAACAACGAGTTATCTTTGTTCTAAAATTTTTATGATAATAGGAGCAATGTGTTACAAACACAGTACCATGACAAATATATATGAAATGTATTTAACTTTTATTATATTGTCATTACTTACACAAAGTGAGATAATGTAATAAAATAAGATGCATTTGAAAATATATTTATTACCTAGACAAGGTGAAAGCTTATGATACAAGCCAAATACAAGATAAAGGCGTTAATATTACAGTACACTAACCGTTTGATAGGTGAAACATTTCTGTCGTCCTTTCAGTGAGTACTTGTAACTTTTACATGATATAACTTACTTTCTTACTTACTTAAGTTGACTTCAGACTTAAATAGTATTTACAAACTTAAGTAACATTTTAACTTGTAGCCAAAATTTAATAATGATTGAGTTTGCTTGGAGGATTTCAGCAAGATTTGTTGCAGTATTGTGGGTGGTAAGAAGGTTTATTTTTAAAGATTTTTTCATGTTTTAAATAATTAAAATATATTATCCTTTAAATCATATATGTTCCTTTATCTAATCACTACTGTTAGTCTTTGGTGCTGCGACATTACTTTTGTTGGGCTTCGATGGTGTAAGGAAGGGCTTCTAAAATTAAATATTGGTAATTTTGGATGTAAAAATAAAGCCAAATTTACAATTCGAAAATATCAAAGAAGTTAGGTATGTATTTTATTTTGTGTTTTTCTTTCCAGATACTCTGAATCGGCTATATGGGTTTTAAGCCTTGAATATGTTATAGCGTATTTTTTGGATATCTGCAAATTTATCTGCAACAAATCGAGTAAGCAAATAAAATAAAAAGTATAAAAATGAGCCGAAAATAGTAATTGGGTCACGGTTTTTTGCATTTTAAGTAAGCCTGATCATTTTTGCTCTAGCAATCCATCCGATATGTTTAAAATATTTCAAATCATTTCAATAATAAATTGACTTTTTTCTATGGAATAAAATTTTTTATGCCTTTTTTGGAATACCGATTTCATCACCCTTTTTTACAGGGTTTGTCACCCGACTTCGAAATTCATACCAAAGCGTAAAAAACGGTAAAAAAGGGTACAAAACCCGGCAAATAGGGTAATGAAAAATGGGATGCCGCTTAAAAATATTGACATTTCTAAATGACACCTAATATTATATTCCGTTTTCAACCATAATAATTTTTCTGGAACTTGGTGGCTTCTTGATTGACTTTTCCTGCGTAGTTAGACATTTCCAATGATGAAATATTTGCTCACTCATAAACCCAACCACACTCAACACTAAGCAAAGGCCCCACAACACAAATATTTTTATCGTTTTGGTTTGAAGCTTTACTGCTAAAAAGTGTTCCCTGGAATCCTCAGTTTTGATTTTAGTCCATTTCGTGTATCGATTTCTGTCCTGACACCTATCAAATATGGAAAGAAGTCGTACTTCTAGAGTCATTCTAGCAACGATACCCCCATCAACCAAAAATTGAAAATATTTAGCTATGTTCAGATCAATTGGTGTTAAAAAGGCTGCGTACGTGGGGCCCATACCGACCGGATGTTTGCCGAAATGACACAAAAATTTTTTGAATATTTTTCCTTCTTGTTATTTATCATGTTCCCTGCGTGACTTACTAACAGCACATCGTCCATTAACGCAATTTTTTTCGAAGGACTCAGAAATTTGGATAAACCTTCCAAAGAAGTAAGATCTTCGAATGTTTCATGAGCAACGAAGTTTCTCAAAGCGAGAAAGTCAGAGCCTTGTTTTTTGTATTTATTTGCAGACATGTATTTTAGCATTGGTCTATCTTCATTTAGGTTATGCTCAAAAAACAACGTTGCTGAATAATTTTTCTCAGATAGCTTTTCAAATGAGTCAATTGTCTTCGGTTCAGGAGGAGCTATTAGAAGACTTGCAATGTCTCCGGAATAAATACTCATAAGAGTAAGTGCACCAAAGAGCCAGTAAACATATACAACTCTTTTTTCTAAATTTCCAGAAAGACCTGTGCAAAGTATGGAGGATATCACCGTTAACAAACTTGACGAAAAATCTCTTTCACCATGGCATGAAACCACAACGCCCAATGTAATGAGTAGAGTCCATGTTGGTGTGTCAAAAGTTATGTAAAAGCTTGAAAATCGTAAAAGTGGCTCCTTCTGCCATTGTGGAAAATCACAGTAGAAAAAGTTCCAATGCTGAGATTCTCCCCTTACGAAAGTAGTTTCATGTGGAATTGGTTTCAAGGCCAAAAGTTTCGACAGGAACAATGGAGTAAGTTCAAGCTGGAAGAAATCTCCAACTAACGGAATGACTATTGGAGGTACGCGTTTGTTAGACAGTATTGCATGAAATAACGACGAGTTCAATAAGTTTTCGTAAGGTACTATAATGAGAGATACGTTCAATTTGTCGGTGATAGTTTTAGCAAGTATTATACTAGGTATGGCGATCCTTTCTGATTTCCTCTCTCCTAAAAAGTACAAGTCTCGTAGTCTACTGTGTTTCTGGAGGTAGTCCGGATTGATATCCCAGTTAAGTATAAAGACTTTGTTATCAATGTTTTTACAAACACTCATTTCTACAAATGACAGAATTACAAGAGCTCGTATCATCATGAATACCTTCATATTTTGAATTTTTAGAAGATTTTTTTTAACCAAATAGAAGTTTAATTTCGTACAAGAACACAAATTTTGAAAAAGTAAAAGTCTAACAATTTTGATGATTCAAATTTCAAGTCAGAAAAGATCGACAATACTTGAATTTAAAATGTTTGTCATACAGTCTATTAAATTAGTTATGGGATCTGCTGGGTAAATTATATATAAATGGTAGGGAAATTTGAGAAAAAAGGACACTAGACTTCGTTCGGAATTGAAGGTGAGAAATTAGAAACTTTCTTGAACCTGGCTTATGTAGTTTTAGCACGCTCACATACATTACGAGTAGTAATTTACGAAAGGGCGGGATTCAGGAAAAGTGATAAAGACATATTGTGAGCATACGTTATTTTATACGTACATACATAAACCCGGATACATCTACATTTTAGATTGTTCATGCGTCTAGCATGGGAATACTTCCTGCTTCATTTACAGTACAAGGTGGAATAATAAATTAAATCCCACATATAGTATATAAAGGGAATGAACATCAGATTTGCTTAAAGTAATTTCATTCAAATTCCTCCTAATCAATTGAATACTTTACTTTGTGAGGTTTTGTAAATGACAGGGGTTAATCATTTTTTCTCAATAATAAATGTAGAAAACGTGGAAATCCCATTACAAAAAATGAATTACAAAACTCATTGTTATTATAACAGTTATGCATAGGTACATGTAATTCACTGCCCTTTTATATGTGAAACTACAAAACATCGATTATATTCCCACGTCCTCGTATTAGTAAATGTGTTTTTCAACTGATCATGATCAACTGGCACATCCAATGCCTACATACACGTAAACTTTCCTTCCGTTTATGTAAATCAACCATTAATGAAAGTGGCTGTTTTTGGTATTGCTCTTTTATCTTTATCTATAAAGCTGTTGTATTATCACTTTCGTAATTTATTTGCTTAAACTGCTTTCATGTAGGCCACCGTGTAATTACTTAAGGAAAGCTTATTGTCATACTGAAGCTAGATGTGAACTAACTTATCATAAAACTTACCACTGGTAAGTTACCAGGAATGTGCTGGTCTAGTAACCGATACTTTTTTTCAACATCAACACATTTTAATGCAACGTGATATGCTGAGTTCATTGGTTATAGTTGTATGTTGAAATGTGCAAGCTGAAAGGCTACATGGATATGGTTTAGTGTGGATCTCTGGCAAAATATCCTCCCATCAATGAATCACCAACACAATAGCGTTATTGCAAATTGCGATATTATGGTAACAAATGACGCTTGATAATGTACCCCGAGGGCCAAGTCACTATTCCCGATAAAGTGGCACAAAGCAGAAATGTGCATGTCTGAATTCACTCTTGGTAATAGTCATATCTCAGAATGGTCAAAATCCAGAGGCCACACCGCAACTAGTTAGTTCTCCTTAGTTTTCTAACTCTCCTAGCTTCTGTTATCACCTTTTATTTAAAACACTGTTATCTAAAATTATATTTCACACTTCATGTGCACAATATTCATAATAAACAAATAAACGTCGCATACATACCGGTCATACGACGAAAAAAATACTCCTTAAAAAGTCGTCTATATGAAAAAAAAACTGACAAAGTTGGAATTGGGGAAAGGGAAAAAACAACAAAAATGATGAAGCTAGGAGAGTCAGGAGGAGGAGATGAGCTGGGCAGTAAGCAGTCAGTGTACACTGTAACGAGAATGTGTGCACCAGACTGCTTCCATGTAGTGATGTCACATAGCCTTTCCCGTCTGTTGCGATAAAAAGAATCTCATTTATATTTAGAAAATCCTGCAAGTGATATCTCATTTATGAATTTGATTGCCGAAAATGAACCAAAGATTTTTTGAGAGGGAAAAATACATACTGGGGCATTTAGAAACAACTCTATTGTTTTAAAGTTAAATTCTGAAAAAAACTGAGGCATGGAAATTTGATTTTTGCACCATATTGTCCAAAAAACGATTCTTAATTTGTTATGATTGATTGCAAACCTAAAGGCTGAAAGGGGTAAGAGACAAAGACGGGAGTTACGAATGACTCCAACTTAAATATGTGTTTAAATGGAACTTTGATTGTGGTTTATGTTATGTGGGTTTATGGTATTGATTTGGCACTGCATCACGTTTTAGCGGTTTGAGTAGTATACTCTTGCGAGAAGCCCAAGATGACTACAGCAACGGGAGAGTATATTGTTGGTGTTGCTTTACTGACCTTGCAAATGCCCTTTCAATCCACAGACATTTGGTATTCATTCTTAAGAAATTAAACTGTCGGTAATCAATTAAGTGTTATGAACTAACTTACTTAAGATCCGACGTTCCAGAATATGAACTAAGTAATGAATTCCCAAAAGCTAAGAAAAGAACTACCTACACCTGCTATTACTGTGATTCCAAATGTGGAACTGAAATTGTTTTGTGTGACTCGCATAACTGATCGTATTGGAGGGATATGATTTTCGTTTTGACTTGCGTTGAGATTTTATGCTAAAATTTTCTCGCAAAATTTACTTAAATGCGAGTCGAGTATTTATGTCAATTAGTTATCAGTTACCTCTACAAAAGAAAAAAACACCTGCCACATGCTTATATCATGAGGGGATTTGGCAAATTGTATATGAGAAAACGGTGCAGTTCTTATGCAAACAGATAACTCAAAATTACATATGACTGACGCACGCAAGGTACTTCCGATGTTTGCAAAATCCTGTTACTTTCACTTTCGTTTCATTACAGCTTTTGCACTATTTTTCATTTCAGAACAATTACTTTCTCAAGGTTTGCAGTATTGTCGTAAAACTTCTGCCTCAATAAAATCTAATTCTTCCCTTTAGAACCGTCGACCGAACAATTTATTGAGCCAAAGCTTGCACCCATACTAGTATTTAGAGGGCAAAAGTTCTAGCTAACTGATTTACAAAGAACATCTACAGTAGATTCTTTGATTCAATAATTGAAAATATTTCAATAATGTGCAGGCATTTTCAAGATAACTAGCAATAAAATCAGTATTTTTAAAGCCTTATAGTGTTCACAAAAATGTAATTAATTGTCTGATAACTTAAGTTCCCGAGATCGTAGTGGTTAACAAAATCTTACGTTTAATGTTCACTCGCCGGAATCTAGTTTATGTTTGTATCAATGATACATTAGAATATATCAGAGGACAAAGAGTTTTTCTTAAAAACATTTTCTTACTATTAGATTAATTAACAAAAAATCAACATTCCAGCTAATACGAATGAGCAAATCAGGTTATTATATTAAGAGATGTAATATGACCTTCAATTATTTCTAAGGATATATCACAAGAAATGATGAGGTATGATTATTTATGTCTACTTGTTTCCTCCTAAGGAAGTAATCAAATTAAGTCCAACCATCCTTTATTATGGTTCATATTTAGCTGGATTTAAAATGAAAGTTAAAATTGATTTGTGTTATATAAATCATTGTAATAAATTTCTCCTAACGTGAGATTGATAGAAGCGAATAGCGCACACAAAGATTTGTTATGAAAATGGGTAAAAGACACTGATATCCACTGTATGTGTTCTCGTTGATGATTTTTGCGTCGAACTATTTCAAAATTTTGTCCACTTAGGGGTTCCTTTTGTATCTTCATACGTCAATGAGTTACCAGATGAATAATTCTCACACACTACAACCAAATTTCATTGTTAGTCACAATGCACGAGTGAGTCAGTAATATGCACGAAGGTAAATCTTTTTACTCTGACGATTTCTACAGTTTTCTCTCTAAGTCTAAATGACATTATGAGATGCATGATTATGACTTAGAGTCCTCTAAGTTGCTGGATTTGACATTATGAGATGCACATGTGTTGCAAAACTATTCACGTATCTCTACTAAATGTAGCACATGAGTTACATTGTGTACTGAAGAAGCATTCTATTTCAAAGAAAAATATGTGAAATAAAAACTTGTACAATGAATCATCTACTTCCTTAATCCACTCTCACGTTCTTCAATGAAAAGTTAACTTGAAACCACTATAAAGCACTTCCACTCTGTTACTGTACATAAATCACGACACATGTTTAAGGTCGGCTTGCTAATTTAAAATATTTACATCTATGCCCACAAGTTTTCAATATTGCAGGATTCTTCTTCATTAAAAATCTATCTATATCTATCTGCATTATCTCGGGTTATGCTTTCAAATTGTCTGACATAATTTTGCAATATTATCATTAAGTCGATTAACTCATGCAACTTTTTGTGAACTTTGAAATTAAAAACAAATTGCGTAAATTACGCTTCGAATTCTATAGTATATAATCTTTAGTGTTTACTCTTTGA
The DNA here is from genome assembly GCA_034700605.1 of Willowsia nigromaculata. Classification (NCBI taxonomy): domain Eukaryota; kingdom Metazoa; phylum Arthropoda; class Collembola; order Entomobryomorpha; family Entomobryidae; genus Willowsia; species Willowsia nigromaculata. The sequence goes on along the minus strand of JAQIXX010003357.1, from coordinate 9,617 downwards.
GTTTTGCATTAATATCAAAGCAGCATGTTACGGGCTAGCAGAAATCATTAAAAGCTTTTACAACAACCGGATTCGAATTACAAAACAACATGTATGCACAGTAAAGCGGTCATGTCACTTGAGAATTACGAAACACTATAGCACTTTCAAGTGTTAGCATGATAAATCATTCGACTATGTACCATTGAAAGGGCCTATTCTGTAAAAACGTAAATTTTTGAGGGAGAAAGTCAGTAACCGTTAAGGTTATTGCTCTTTTCATGTCTGTGGTCCACAATTTTTTTTCACTTGTAATTTAGAGTTCATGTAATATGAAATTTGGCGTAAGTTTTGGCTTAATTCCTAGTTAAACATATGTAGAAAATGCTTAAATCGACAAGTGTGTACTAATTAAAATGGTTGAAAGCATGGGTAATACCATTTGAAATTTGATATGCGTTTCCTCATGCTGTCTTTGTTTTTTCCCCTTACAGACTAAATTGGTATTCCTTTAAACTTTTGTCATCACGTGTAGTGGGTAGCTTTCATATAAAGTTTGTAGAACAATTTAATTTGTATTTCAGTGAGTATAAAGCATGAGGAATAAGAAGGAAAATAGCATCAACTAAACTTTTAGTTTTATTCATTACGTCTGTAATATTTAAGGTTCAAAAATTACATACAGTAGTTATAATGTGTGCTTCTAATAATGTTGCCACTCTTTCTAAATTTACATAAAGAAATCAATAAATCCTCTCACATATTATGTCCTAGACCTAATATGAAATTCCTCTCTATCTGAAGCCATGGGGGATTTTCTCCATGTTTGGAAATTTCCTGTCGCCCACCGGATTCAAGGAATCAGATCCCGATTGTGGTATCGGTTTTGTTTCCAACTGCCAAGCAAGAGTGCGAGATGGTTTTCTTGAGGTATTCTTGTCTCCAGTACAATGTTTCTACAAACGAAAATAAATGTTAGACTTGACAAAACAACATAACAATTTGTAATGTTAGGCAAAAATGTTCGCACGAAAGCAATAGGCAGAAAATACATCAGAACACCTTTTTCATCTTTGATCTTGCATGCAACTACTTGTAGCAAAAACGAAGTATTTCTTCTGAAAAATAGTAATAAATTCAATGCTATTTCCACTACCACTTATAGGCAATGGACGACGCAATAATATACTTCTTTTTTTTACCTTTTTCTTCTTTTCCGTGTACATTACAGCTCCATTGAAATAGTGTTTTGGTACGTTTTTGACTACATGCTCACTTTCACAACTTGTGTTAGATATTTCTAATGACCTCATGTTATGGGAATCCGCTGAAATGCTGTGATTTAGCCCGCCTTTGAGCTTATTACTAGCAAATTTTTGATGTCCTTGGATACTCCATTGAGAATGGAAGTTGGACCTTTCGAATTATCAGTTATTATGACTGCTTTGGAATGTGAAGAGCATGCCTGATATTGAGAAAAACGACAGTGATATTAACATCAGCTCTGATAATTTAACGATATACCGATAGGTGACAAACTTTGTGAAGGTTGGTTGTTTAGTACCTGGTTATTCTCAGAATTAAAGTGTGTATTCTCCCAGATTTGTTCAGAACTTATTTTGTCTTCTCTTAGTATAAAAATGCAATAAGCCGTAATAACACTGCACAGGAACACCATAAAAATTATTGATACCCAGAATGAAGCCTCTATTCTCAGTTCTGCATCAGTTTCGGTGGTGGTGTCCATTGTTAGGTTAAACTTTTGAGATGGATTGGCATGATAACCGTAAATCCCACTTGAAAATGTAGCAATACTCGCTCTTGCTATTTTCAATTTGGAGTCAATGGAACTTGTACTTTTACTGATAGAATCTTTTTTAGAATCATTGTTCATCTTATCATTTGGCAATTTCCACGTACGCTTTCTCAGTTTTTTGGCAAGCTAAACAAAAATGTTATTATAATATTTACGAAGAAAACCCTCAAAGGAAAAAATTTTTTAATCAAAATCATACAGCAAGATGTAAAATCAAAGCTAAAATCTAAAAACGAACAAATTAAATTTCTGTATTACCTTGCGTGGATATATCGCCACTGGTGTGTAATACATAACTAGAAAATGCTGGATTAGCTTCTAATTTATATATTGTATGGTTAACGTTTTAACTCTTTTTGACTCTTAATTCTTGTTCCTCAAAATCTTCAAATACATTCAAAATAGTGTCAATTTGTTACGCACCCGTGAATATTACTTTAACAACTGTTTTGACGATAGCAAAGCAGAACTCCACTAAAATCTCCGAGAAACTCTGAACATGTCTGCATTTGCTTACAGATAGAATCCAAATGACATGGAGAAAGAGAAATCTCCTGATATATGGCCTTCGTAGATGTAGTTACCTCTACATGTATCCTGAATTTTTTACAGTCCGTAGTCGCCGTTTTGATCACTGGTATTGCAATTTTCCTTCCATTTGATTTTTGATAGAAGTACTTGTAATGCAAACATATGATTACAATTATAGCATATTACATAGATTAAAACAAATATATGTAACAGATATACACGCTAACAATGCGTGGTTATGAATGAGATATCTTGTATTGAGTACTTGTTCCTAATTATGTACATAATTTTTGTTCCATATTTTTATATTGCCAGTTTCGCCAGAAAAGTAAATCCCAAGGACTACAAATCTACATGCTAATCGAAAAATTACTAAACTCAAGGGGGGAACATATTTACTAAAATTTTATGATAAAAAATAATGATAGTATATCACAGTATGCAATATAGTTTCAGCAATTTGTTTTTAGCATTGGAGCCGTTACAATATTGGTTTCAGTTGAATCCACAGTGGTAGTTATGATGGAAATATTTGTTTTCCAGAAATACGATAAAAAACATTTTTTGCTTCTTTACTTGAAATAGTATAAAAAGTACAAAAACATGTCACGCAGACCACTCATATGCTCCTTCATAACCAGCCGCCTACTCATATTACTAAGGCTTCTTCAATACAAGCTTTTGCTTTGATAAGGAGTAACGATGAATTCGACAGATTCCAGGAAATGTTCTTTTCATTATAATTACTTATTACATATTTATCCACATCGTGCAGACTTTTGAAAACTGAAGATTTTCACAAGACTTACGATTGGTTCCTTCGTCATAAACTTTCACTCCGTTACTTTTTTTGGATCGAACTTAATTTCTGACATAAATCCTGGAAACAAAATTATGTGCAAGAAAGCTCGAATTTTTATGCAATAACCTAATGACAAAATTTAGATTGACAGATTAATTCTCTACAAGTTACGAGAGTTTTATGTTATATGATGCTAAGGTTTTTGCATTTTCCTTGTAAACCATCCGACTTGCACTATATATTTGATAAGGAAGCAAAAAAGCATTAAAAGAGATTTTGCAGACATTTGAGAAACTAACGCTGATACATGTTCTTTACACAATGTTTTATGAACGTTGTGGGTACACATTTACTTTAAATAAGGAAACCAATCTTTTGGCAACCTACAGATTACGTAGATGATGAAAAGAGATGATGACAAAAGTAAAACGAATGATACAATATTCTACTAAGTTCAAACTTAACTCAAAAAATTAATTGATGTGGTAAAGCTTGCATCGATTCACGAGCGTCACACTGAGAAAAATACATCCGCAACATTTTTGGTGTTTCATTATATATTTGGAGTAGAAGAATTGATTATTTGATATATCAAAAGCATGAAATTTGTTGCCGTGTTGTAAAAATAATCACAATCACGATTTGTATAATGAGTGTATCTGAAATCAACGCTTTCATGGGTACAAATACATACCTTAACGTATCGTATGTTTTGATAACGGTCACAAAAACATTCAGGTCGTAACAATTCTCAGAAACTAAATGTAACTTGCCGTTAGTTATTAAATTCTTTGGAAATAACTTAAAATATACAAGCATGGAAAATTGTTCTGGCGAAGGTCAACGTGTCTCGTAACGTGTTTCCGAATTTCACTTCAAGTCAGTAGTAAACGCAAAGTTAAAATGTGTAAGGGAATAAATTGTTTTTGCAACATTCATTTTCCACATGTTTGTTATTTGATAGCGTATGTTGCTTCGATGTATTGGTGAAAACGTAGGAACAAAGCAAACACAATTCGGAACTAAAGAACTTCCACAGCTTCTGTTAGTAAATAAACCTGACAACAGCATAGACAGAACTTGCGACGATTATGAAGGCAAATTCCTGCAGAGCTGCAAATTCCTGCAAAGTTGCAAAAACTTGGAAGCTGATTGCAAAAAAAAATTAGCTTGTGTATGACCAGGAGAGCAAAAATTTTAAAAAGTCATTATAACAGTTAAACTTTTGTGTCTACAAAACATTTGTGTTGAAAATGATAAGCGATTTAAGTGCTTTCGAATGAGTCCCTACAAACTCTATATTAATTACCAAATATTTTCCCGTTTTAACGATTTCTAACGGTTTTCGGTAGACATTTCTGCTGTTTTTAAACTGGTTGAAGTTAAGCTGATAAGCACTTTATTACAAAAAACACAAGTCAAGAATGCGCTTTCGTTTGAAAATTATCGTGTAAACAATAACCTGCTTACCGACAGAGGGACAGACACCACTGCCATTTCTAGAAACTAGCTCCTGACGTTGCAAGTCAATCAGCGGTCTTCTCGTAATTTTTTGTTGAATGTTATGTACTTAGAAGGTCATGTTGCAAGGTATATCATTGAGATTGATAGGTAAAGCTACGCCTTAGCTCAAATGTTAATGCCAATTAGTTTTGAGAGAGGCAAAAGGGATATGTTACGTTCCAACTGTTTTTCCAGATCTATGAAATCTGTTATTTAATTATAAAAGAGATATACATGTGCTTTGTGCATTTATACTATATATCCATTACTCATCACGTTTTGCTTCTGTTAAGGAAACGTGAAACAAAAAGGAATATGCAGTGATGGATTTAGCAAACATTTGAAATAGACGCATGAATGATTTTCTAAAAATAGAGGAAACAAAACTTACTATCCTAGTCAAAAGTAAAGACACCTTTTTAAAACCCCTGTAACTTCAACAAACGTGAACCGATTAATGCGACTGATACATCGTTTGATAGAGCAACTAACCTTGTATAAAATGATAATCTAACAGATGCAAAAACTTATTGCATGACATAACGATGAGGGTTTTGAAAACTACCCTTCATTTTGGCTTGTCCAGAACGTTTTGAAACTTTCGTGCTAGTAATCTCCCAAATTTTGTAAAGTCTACCAGGCATTTGCATTAACTAGGTAGTTTTTGATATTCTCTCTTACACTGAAGCCAAACGTTTCAATTTTACATACTTAAGGAACTTTTTGGGAGCTTTTTGTTTTTGGATGAAAGTCGATCCCACGACATTTCATGACGTCGGGGACGATCCAAGATTAAAGGCACGTGGCCGGTGTAACAGCCAGTCACTTCGTGTACACTTGGATGCTCAGATCATGTATTATCATGACTACATTGGTTTCTGAAGGAGTCGTTCATTTACTTCCCTCTGGTCAGTATAATAGAGGCTCATTCTGCTGAAGCAAGTATTGAAATTTAGTTCTAGTTTTTTGCATTGCCTATTTCCGTGTGATGCCACTAAAAAATTCAAAATTGGTCGGTTCCCTCTCTTCAAGCGTTTCAATAAACCAGTATATTGTATTCCTTGTGGTTTCATCTTGCTGGACGTGGCTAAAAGTCTCCCATTTCAAGTTGTCCCCATGGTTTTGGAAGACCTGGACAACCCGTTTTGGAACGTCGTCCGGGGAAAGTTGCCTCATGTTGGTAAAATATAGCGTAAATACCCCACCACCATAAAATCTAAAAGAGGATAAAAGGAGCTTCAAAATGATTCATCACTGGTAAAATATTTGTATCAAACGCAGTTGTGGTATTAAGATAAACAAAGGTGTCTTTACTTTTGACTAGGGTAGTACTCTAACTTGAATTTGTAGCGCAGCTTTATGTGTCGTAAGTGTTGATAAAGTGAAACTTAAAAATTAAATCATTCCTTCATGCTGCTGTAGAAATGTGCAATAATTACAACATCTATGTGATGAAACAGAAAAACATGCATTCCGTAATAAGGGTAAGCTATCCTTTTGACCTTCCAATCACCTTTAATTGTGAATAAAAAGGCTTCCGTAGTAACACTGAAAATTAAACTTGGCTAATTTTTTTATTTTAAAGCAAGTATTCCTAGGGATCCTATTAATTTTTAATTAACTTGCATGCATGTATGTACTTATTTTATAATTAACAAACTTCAATACATATAAAAAACATATTACTGCAACTAACGATCATACAATATTGATAACAGACAGAAATGTATCTAAATTGCCACTCTTCTCCAAACTCAGGTGATATTGATTCAGAATGTTTTCATACAAGTTGAACGCAACACCGAGGAACAAAGAGAGCAGATGTTTTGAGACAACGTAAACATTCCGCATGTGTTCATGTTAGCATGTTCATCAGGTGTGTTTATGTGCGTGCTTTTATCTCAGTGAGTATATTATTTGGTGGAGTCACTAGTGCTGGTGCCAGCAAGGCAGTTAAATGTCTTGCTGCAGATATTTTAAAATTGGTAATCGTCTTTCCTATGTGTCCTGTGTACCTAATAATATAATGTTAAAACTATATAAAATGAGTTTTAAGTTGTATTGTTGGTGTAGACAATAAATGGTTCTGGATGTGGGGGTGAGTACGTTTCAAAAACCAATTAGCTTTACCACTTGTCCTCTGCAAGTCATCATAAATTGACAAAATAGGAGTCATCAAGAGACTGAAAGGGATCACTAGGGTGAAAGATTCCTGTTTGGTTGTATTTTCAAAAATGATTTTCGTCTACTCTTCTGTGGACATTGACAAGTTTTGCATTATTGTCCAAAAAATGGTTGACATTTGTTACTGATTTTGTTTGGTGGGAAGAATGAGCTCGGGTTGGTATTTTGCGGTTTGAAAGTAGGTGAGTAAGCTAATGGCTAAGGGAGATTTAAGCCTTAAAGTTTTCTTTCAACTTTTAAAACTCATTATCCCATGAAATGAGAACTATAATATATGCTAAATTTCTTTTGACATATTTAGAAATATTGTCGCAGATTTGGTCCCCACGATTCCCTTGAACGAGATAAGATTAGCGGAAGTCTTTAAAAATAATCAAGAAGTTCACAATTAATTAGCAAATACACTATCAGATTTGTAATGTAATTAAGTGTTGTCTAAATACTATGAGATAATGGCAATTGGCTAATTTTATTAAAAATATAAAGGTACATGTATTTAGTAAATTTGACAGGGCACGCCATATTTACTAATGGATGGCCCACCGAAGCATTTCAATGTTATATGAAATCTAAATCTGAAGAACATTTGAATGTTTGACTGAAGAGTTTATATTTTGAAGATTTTTGGCTAGGTTTGATTCAAAATGACATTGAATCAAAAAATCATTGAATCTTATGATCTATCGATTCAAAAGGCATATTGAATCAAATGGTATATTGAATCATTTTGTGTGAATCAAATAGCACATGATTCAAAGGGATTTGAATCTTTTGACTAAACACGGAATCACAAACTAACCAAAATGACCTGGAATATGAGCGTAAAAAAGTTTTTAAAAGAAAACAATCATGCTAACCAAATATTACATTCAAAATTTGAAATGCAATATATATACCTATATCATGCAAACGTGTGCCTCTGTGCTAAACGAATAGTTTAAGCAGTAATTTTAGAAGCGATTCAATAGTCCTTACTACTCTACTCATTGTTCAGTTTGATACAGTTGACATATCGTTAACAACCTTTTCACTTGTCGTTATCGCGCATGGGAAGTTTTGTATCTTTGAAATTGCCAGTTACCAGACTTTTAAGTATAGTTTAAGATAGGGCACAAATAATGTGCAAAATATATATAAATCCTGTAACTTAATATTGAATTGTTGAATTGATGAGATATTGGCCGATGAACCACTTGAATTGACTATTCATCATCATGATTTATTGCATTGAAAAATAAACTTCTAATACTTATTGATTGCTGATTACATTTCCTTCCAGCTTCTGAAAAATGGAAACCCGCAGCTCAATCTGTTCTTGCAGAAAAGTTAAAGGAGGAAATAATTGTCGGAGAAGCTAAAAAATGTAATAATGTTTTTGGGAGATGGTTGGGGAGTCACGACACTTACAGCAGCTCGTACTCTCGAAGGTCAGAAAGTAGACAAAGTAACTTTTGGACAGGAAGGGCAACTTCATGTTGATACTTTTCCACACACTGGAACTTCTAAAGTAATTTTTATTACACATTTATTAATTTGAATGTCTTCTTCACTTTATAACTAAAAATGATTTCAGACATTTTGTTCAGATGGTCAAGTAGGTAAGTGCCTTATCATAAACCTGTCATGTATATAGTTCATTTCATCAATTACTTGCATGGAATAACATCATAATTGTGTTCATTGTTTTGCAGCGGATTCTGCTTGTTCATCAACTGCTTATCTTTGTGGCGTTAAGGCAAACGTAGGTACTACTGGAATAATAGCTGCTGTTAAAAGACACAAATGCACAGCTCAGCAAGATAAAGCTAATCACGTTACATCCATTCTAGAGTGGGCTCAGGTAAATATTTCATTGAACAAACCAGCATGCTTAATTATAAATTAAACTCTTTCATAAATGCAATAATCATCATCTCTGAGATTAGGCTGCAGGAAAATCTACTGGAATTGTAACGACCACAAGAATTACCCATGCCAGTCCAGCAGGCACATATGCTCACACTGCCAATCGCGATTGGGAGTCTGATGTGGATGTCACTAGTCGAGGAGAGGATTCCGAAATTTGTGATGACATTGCTGAGCAGCTTATTCTTAAGGAACCCGGCATGAACATTGATGTCAGTTTAAATTTCATAAAAACTTCACGTTATATTGACAAACTGCACCCATTCAAATTAGCGTTCTTCATTAAAAAATATTCATGGCATTTTGTAGGTGATTCTGGGAGGTAGAAGGAGAAAGTTTTTGCTAAATGAGACAACAGATAGCGAAGGCAATGTAGGACAAAGGCGAGATGGAAAGAATCTTGTTGAAATGTGGAAACAAATGAAGTCAGAATCAGGAAGAAAATTAAATGCCGCATATATTGAAACTGGAAGATCTTTCAAAACTCGATCTCGCAGTAACCAACAGCTTGCTCGGACTTTTCGCTCCTGATCACATTGCATACTATCATGAACAGGAAGAGAACGATGACCCAACACTGGCTGAGATGACTGAAAAGGCTATACAAATTTTGAGTAAGAATCCTAAAGGATTTTTCTTGTTTGTGGAAGGTACAGCAAAACTACATGTTACTAAAACTCATCATTACTTTATGGTATACTTAATCACATCACAATAAGTAATGTTTAAACTGTTTCTTTTTTCAATTTTAGGAGGAAGAATTGGTAAGCTATGACTATACGTACAGTATGGCTGAAAGAAAATAACATGAAATTTATTTCTAATCATTCGTTTGTGATATGAAATAAAGATCACGCTCATCATGACAACGAGGGCCTTCGATCTCTATGGGAAGCA
>JAQIXX010003356.1:0-20042 GCA_034700605.1 Willowsia nigromaculata | reverse complement strand
TAAAGACTGTTATGGCTATGGCCGCAAAACGGTCCAGGAGTTGATTACTCCAAGAATTCCTTTTTTTCCTATGTAAAATACAAGCTACCTCCAAGCTCATAAATAAGTATGCACATATGCCCTGTCATTGATGCCATAGCGTAGTTCAAGGAGTGCAATGTTTGATGTGGTGTGTGTTTGGGAGAGGCTAGTAAATGAGAGAGGGTGTCTAATTGCAAATTTATGGTAATTGTATTAACTTATGTCTTGTTGTGCACATGCAGTTTAGATTATCTGTCGCAGAAACAAATCTCCATTATACGAACACTACAGAATGAAGTTTGCCTTTACAATTTTCAAAGGGTAAAACTCAAAGGATTAAAGGATCTAAGTATAAAGGGTATATATTGAGTAATAACAGTCAAGAGCTCAACTATATTGAAAGGAGACAACGCACTATAATTTTGAAAGTATTTTCATAACAAGGGCTCGTAAAAATGATCTTCACAGAAACAAACAGAACAGATAAGTACTCTTATATTAATATAAAAACAAACGTAACTTATTACATATCCCAAATACTGCATTAATTCAAGTGAGGGAAGTTATTGAAAAGTCTTGTTAGCTTTTCAAGTTGTTTTAAGTGCAACCAGGTTGGCATGCAGTATAAAAATATTTCGCCCTTTCGTACCCTATTCGTCGCATTACTTTTTATCTTTAGCCTAATGCACAAATTTAACTACAAAAATGATGAGATCTCTGTAAAGTAAAGCCTTGGCAGGTATTTTTTTATTCAGTTACTTCAAATTTAGAGCAGTAGACTTTCAAAAGTATGGGTGAGTGTGTTAATGGAAGATGTGACTATGCAGGTACCTCAGTTGAATCCCGTCTTTTATTTAAAAAATACATTTTTCGTCGTTCATTTAATTCAATACTTTGTTTTTTTCAGTAGAAATTGGTAAATTAAAATTAACAGTGTCCCTAAATTGAAATTGAAGTGAACAATGACCAAAGGATTTGATAAGCTGCAGTTACATATTTAGTACTAATACATCAACGGTTTAGATTTTCTGGTGAAAATTATACTCAGTTTGATAGAAAAAAATATCATGTATTGGACCGTCGAAGAAGCCTTTAAATTATCTCTACTTGTATCCATCTTTCTATTATTTACAACAATTTTTGTCATTCTTAGCTGTACTGCTAATTGTTACATGCGGGTTTGTCGATGGCGGTGGTCAAGGCAACAGTGTCGTGGCGAAATTGCACAGGAATTGGTAAGATCAACAATGAAGTAGCTTGTAATTATTTTCAGCATACAACTATGTCCTGTGTCTAATTTAGCATCAAGTTTCCACTAAGGCAAGCAAAAAGCAAAAGCCGGATGTTTCGGTGGGATGGACGGTAGTACTTGTCAGTGACATGGATAATACATTTGATGCTTTGTGTCAAAGCCTTGTGGCACGAGACATTGAGAATTCTAATGTGCTATAATTACTGGCTCCAAACGATTTCTGGTAAAAAATTTGACGATCAGTTGTTCAGGTGGTTTAACTTACCAATTCATATGAAATAACTGGCATAGCCAATTTTCAAAGATTAAAAGTTCCAAGCCATCATCATTCCCATTTAAAAATTTATACTTGTATTCAATTTAATTTGTTCTTCAGAATTTGAATAAATCTTTAGAAAACCAATCAAACTATCAGTTTTGTACAACAAATGGGATCTATTACTTGTTCACCAAAAACATAAGGAAACTTTGTCATCCTATAGTAACCTAATGTGGGTTACGCGCATGTAAAACATACTTGTCGAACCGCTCTCTGCTTTTATTTTTGTTGGAACATTAATATACTTTATTCTCCTATCGGTATTGATATCTCCGATTATATGTTATTCAAAAACACGCTCTTTTAATAGTTCTCGAAACCGTTATTGTTCAAGGGCTTGTCAAAATCAGAAATTAAAATCAAACAGAAACATCTTTTTTTGGATTTTGTCTGTCAGATGAAAAATATAACAATTCATGATTTCAGTGAGCATTGAAAATTTTGTGCCTTTCTAATTTGTTTGGACATTGCTTTTGTAGTATATAATTTTTCAAGGCTCATCGTGTAGAATATGTGATTTAAATTGGGATAAACGAATCCAGCAGTTGACATAGCTTGTAATTTTTTTGTAGAGGCATTTTTCACAGCTTTCCCAAAAAGTTCTCCAACTACAACTGAATAGATGCCTGTGAGGGAAAGATGAGAACACTGAAACCGGACACATAGTCAGAAAATGCGTTATTGTAAATGCGTGTCGGATTAATGGTACAACATGCTTTTAGACACGATCTTTACTTTGAGCATGTAAAACTAAAGCTGCTAAAATGCAGAGCAATTCATGCATAGAAAGTAATACGGTGAAAGCAACTCGTAATAGCTTTCCTACAAAGAACGAACTCAAGAAAAAGGTGTTGAATATCATTCTAATTTGTGGAAGAAGGCAGAAAAGTTCAGTCTTCGCTTGTCTCTGTAGAGAGGAACATCCTCTGTTCTCAGTAGAAATTCTGCTGAATCCAGTTGAGCAAGCATGGTTTAAGTGATGGTTTATAAAGCTGAATTTTAGGTTTCTCCTCTTAAGTGGGGCAACAAATGGGGCATCACACAAAACACCACAACAAGTATCTAAAGAAACCTTTTTATACAAAGTTAAAGCATTGTTCTATACTGGCCGTTTAGATGCTTCATAGAATAGATGAATTGTTGTTCAAATATAACAAATTATAAACCTTTGGCTCTTCATGACTCATTCCCCAGTTTTCAAAATTTCTGTATTGACTCATTTTTTTTTGCTTGTTGATACATATTTTAGTTAGAATAAATCGGGCATGGAAATACTAACTGACGAGTGGTGCTCCCATAAATTTAATTTTTAGTGTCCCGGATTCGATATATGATTAGGGACCAGTGTTGTTTTGCTCATCAGGGATCTTTCGGGGAGCCGTTTGCTTTTCTGCACAGGGGTTTTTAATGGAAAATCAGGGATTTTCACTGAAATTTTAGCGAATTTCAGGGATTTTTTGGTCTCACCAGGGATTTGTTTGGGGTCATCCAAATGACCATGTCTAAGAGAAGGCAAGAGAGAACAAAGCAAAAGAAGCGAGGAAGTTGGAATGTGGGAAAAGAAAGTAGAAAGATTTAGACTGTGAGGGGCAAAAAACCAATACATGGAAGCAATAAAATAATTTGGGTTTATTATCACTTACAAGGTATGATCATACCTGGTTAGTACCGTTGGCAAGGAACGTACAATTTGCACAATTACATGTCAAAAACATGCTTCACGATTCACGATATAACTAAAGCTTAAATAACGAGCAGGTGAATGCAATGAAAGTACTTACGATTAGTAGAAGCGATTAGTGGTGCTTCCTTTAAAACTGCAAAATCTAGGTCAAGGTGGGGAGTATAATAAAGTAGGCGGGAAAAAATTCAGTACTCTTTGGCTTCCGTGGAAAGTCACATCCACTCTTTCCGTGAAAATGATGGTCATAATGACAATGCATTAATGCACGTTTTTAGACCTGGTTTATCAGAATTGATTTTAATTCCCACTTCCACATGACTAAAGGGGCATCATGCAATCCACTGCCTTGAGACAAACAAATTTTTATACAATATTACAGCAAATAAGTGCACTGCCATTTCATAATTTTTGCAAAAATTAATGAATGGGTGTTTTACCAGGAAACAGGGACAGTTTTTTTTAAATCTCTGATCAGCAAAATATTTTCAGTACAGAAATATACAACATGGTAAATCGCAGGCAAACATTGCAATATTTCAAGTAGGCACAATTTTTTTTTAGAATTATGATGTTTTTAAACACTGCTGGTAATTATATCTTGACATATATATAAATATTAGTACTAAATCTGGTAAACGAAGCTTTCCGAAAACATAACAATGTCAAGATCTTATCACAGTACTTGGAGTTGCCGTGTAAGTGAGCGAGTTTTGTTTTGTAACTAGTTTAAAAAACAAATATTTTTTAGTCGGAAATTACATGTGCATTAGGGATCAAAATAGAAAATAGTCTTACTTCTATCATATGCCTAAAATCCAGAACAGTAAGGCATTGAAAGTTTTGAGTTAAATGAATGCATTATTTATTAAAAAACGTGAAAGAGGCTTGTTTCCTTTGCTCATGTGTAGACTTTATCTAAGCGTTAAAAAATTGATCAAAGGATTTTTTTTGTAAATGCATATACCTAGACCCTTATGAAGATCAATTGTTATGACTTTTTAAATGTGGTAAATTATCTGAAAATTTTTCCAAACCCGACCGAACAAATTAAAGTATGGCTCGTCAACCAACCATGCTTTAATTGTTCTTTTCATTGAGTAAAAATTCATTAGCATAGCTTGTCATTACAATTTTTAGTTCTGCAATTTTTTGTAGCTTAAGTTGGCTTCCGTTCTAAATTAATTATGACAATTTAATGGCGTTGCTGGAAGATGTAATTAGGACAATTTAAGTTATAAGTGGCATAGGCATTTCATTCCAATGTACAGTCTCACACAACATGTCTACTACAGATTTTTAGTGATGTTAGGAGAAAATTTAAAAAATTGTCATCCACGCCGTCGCCCTTCGTTCAAAACTTACTTCCAAAACTTAACTTCAGTAAAAAAAACATTTTACAGGAATCCCTGAACCTCTGATTACTGGTAGTGTTTAGAAGCTGTCACACTTGCAAATTTTGCATGACCAATACTGCAGGAATTTATACTCGTAACGTAACAATTATGTTTGAGTGAGCAGCATGAGTAATTATCTTCAGCTAAACTTTTTTATTTTGTAAAAAGCAAGACAAACGTTGTTGTGCTCATTACACCAAAAGTCAGAGCTTCTTGAAGTTAAACTGGATTCCCCGCAATTAAAGCTACGTAGATCAAATTCTAACAATTAACATTTTCAAAAAGAGCCATCATAATTTTTCAAAGAGTAGGGCTTAGGATGTCTTGCGAATTATTTGACAGAATAATACTCAAGAATATAAATTCTTTAGATGGTCCCAAATGATTGCTCGTGTATCATTCTACCTTCGTTTTAGACATACACGCCCTAAATGTTCTCTCATAATTTTACGGTAAAAGAGTAATTTGTTTTTAAAAAAATCTGTTTTAAGGAAGTTCATAAAACTGGCGGCAGCAATGCTGACACTTTAACTCATTTTGGGGTTATCAGTATTTTACTGCGGCTATGGCGAGCATAAATGTCGGTACATGAACCCTTCTAATAAAAGCTCAGTAGGTCCAGCAAACCAATCCACTTCAAACCCCCAAGAAGTGGAAAGCGAGACATTTGATAACTCAAAACTTGCTGAAATTAGACCTCATATAAAACACGACATCACCAGCTGTGTCTACATGTTTCATTTTCTGGTGAAAATTGAAAAAGACGAAAACTGGAAAGGGCTTCGAACAAGTGTCATCCTTTGTAAAACTAAGAAAATTGATAAATCCCATCATTATTTATATACCAACACAAAAGAAAACTGTTCAGTCTTACGTCCTGATGAATATGACATCAGAAACACTGTAAGTCATGCAATATATTAAATGGTGTAAATAAATTTGTTATTTATAATATTCAATTCAAAATTGTGATATAAATTATTCATTATTTTCCCTTTCGTTTTAACATACATCTATCGTGAAACAGTTTTGAACAAATAAATATTTTATATGGTGAAAGCTTTATATAAATTCATACATGTTTGTACATATTTTTTGCCATTACCACTATCATCTGCGGTTTCTCTACTAATCAACGGATTTATTGAGGCATCAAGTTTTCCCCGTCCACAATAATGTACATATGTGCTGAAATAGTCTTATGTTGTTCCCCTCAAGTACTCCATTTGTGGCCTTTCATGTGTTCACATGACTATTATTTTTGTTTTTGTTTTAAGGACTCGATTACCGTTCTTTGATTTTGGTAGAAGTAAGTAATTGTAAAAAATTCCCATTTTTAAACCCTGATAATTTCACAATACTAACAGTAGTAAGGTTCTTTAATGTCAATAAATATTTGCAAGCCTTATAAATTAGTATATATTATTATACGCCTGTTACTGAAAGAAGAAACATGTTATCTACAGTAATCAATATTAAATTTAATGCAATCAGGATTATAATTTGTTAACACAATATTCTGTATTGTATTGTTACAGTGAAAGCAAGAAGGAGAAAACAGCTCATGTTATCTGAAATATTATTTGAAGTAGGAACTTAGAATTTTAATTAAGAAATCGGTTCTTAATTTTTTTTTCGAGGATTCTTAAAACCTCCGCCTGCAGTAAGCTCTAAAAGTTGCGCCAATATGTTCATACAATGTATTCTATTTGAAAATCCGTTTTTGTTTGTCATATTCCCGCTTTATTTGAAGTATTTTCCAAGATTTGCAGAAACATTATCTCAAAAATATTAAAGTTTTTAAAAATTTGGAATATAAGAAGCGTTTTTATCATCATTTACACGGATTAACTGTCTGGATTTTACTACAACTTTCGTTCGTCTTAGTCGGTGTCTTCTTTTATCAATATATTTATCGTTATGTAAATAAGTTTGATGGTAGAATGTGAAGGAAATTAGGTATGTTTAAAAGTTATCAGGCTTAAGGAAGTCCTTCTTCCTGGAGAAAGAAAATTTAAAAAATCATGATATGGAAAATGAAAACAAAGTGCAAACCGTTATGGTTAGCCGAACATCTATGGGGTTTATTTGTAGCTACATTAACTGTAACTTATCGCATTGATGTTAAAAAAGGCATACAGATGGTGCAACACCTGCCATTTTGTGAGTGCGTTTTGCGAAGGTAATATATTTGTGGAGAAAGGTGGAAACATCCGTTTTCAACAGATATGATAGGAAAGCTAACAAAACACTTTGCTTTTTAGAGTCATGTTTTTCTTGAGGAAACCTTTACATACAAACGTAGAATGGAATACTGCCAAGCAACTTACGGCTACGGAAGCATGCAAAAGTTATGTTTCAAGTTCATTCTGGCATACATTTCATAGCTCATGTTGTTCAAGCTCATTCAAATGTTGCTGTGCCACTTGTGCCACTATACTACCATATCATTTGTGATACTCGCTTGCAAAATAGCTCCCTACGTGTTTAACTGTCGTGTATTTCTGATGCTGTGCTTGTATATTCACATCACTTTTTCAAGTAAACGATCATGGGTTTCGAACCGTCATTTCCATAGAAATAATTGATGCTGCTTTCTCCAGAGTCAAGCAAGTACTGCGATTTTCTTGGTTTTCCACCCAATTTTATATCTGTTTGGAAGATCAAACGCACTGCTCACTACAAGTTGCTGGTCCTACATTTTTATGCACAGAGAAACAACACACTTACAAGCGTCAAAACTCGTACTTATGAAATTTTGCATGGTTTTACGGTTTCATGTATAGCATGTCTTGTTTTCATACATATTATGAAAGACGTATTTCTGGTATTAGCTAAATAACATAATGCATCAAGAAGATAATCGAAAGCACTGGAAACGAGTTTAGACATGAACCACTTTCTTCAGATTTTTTGCAATTCGGTGAAACAGAAGTTGCAAGTTAACTATTACCTACATGTAATTATTATATATATTAAATAAACGTTTTCCAAGAATATCGTAAAGAGCGAATCTTCGACGTTTTATCAACAGCAAATTCATAAACTTTAGTTTTTGGATACTTCTGTTCTTGCAAAAAAAACAAGTTTGTTCTTCCAACATTCTTCTCTTCTTCTCATCCATTTAGTTGAATTTGGGAACAATATTCCAACCATTGGTGAATTCCAAGAAGGGAAATAAGATTGAAGTTCTTTTATGACAGCTACTTCACGTATGACGTAACCATTAAAAATTCATTCGGTAAAACTTTGTCTCAAAAATTTCCGACGAATTCAACTGGTCCCAAATATATTATGAGATGAGTTCTGAAAATTATCACTATAGTGCAGTTTTTTATAAAATTTAAAAAAAAAACATGAAAAATTCCATAAAAGTGTGAATATATTCTGAATATGTAAAATCATACTTTATATGCATGAAAATCATGACGACTTAACTCTTATAGAACTAGTCCAAATTCTTATTTCGTTTATGCCTGCTTACCCTTGTAAACAGGACCTTTAGTTCTTGAAAATAAAGCGATTGTCTTGAATTACAATGGATTATATTTTTGGATGACTGGTAGGTAAGCTACCTTAGCTTTCATAAAAAAGTGAATCTGTATATTCCTTTGTGTCTAAATACAACGATAAAAAAGAGTTTATGTCTTGTTGGGTTTAAGTTGTCGTGTGTGTGACGTGTCACATGTGGTAAAAAAAATGACAGTGTGGGTGGTAATCTTGCCCAGATGTACCATAGATTGGTGACCGCCAAAAAATGGCTAAATCGTGACATTTCCGACATGGTGTAAACATGCATTAAATTTGTTAAATGTCGTGTCTTAATGCTTTCTCTTATTACTTGCTACAAAGCAAACTGGTTGGTATATATGTATATGATATATAACTGATGAAAGTAGGACTAATGTTGACTTAAGTATGCTAATGGAGAACATTGAGATTTGTAAGCTCTTGGAACGGTTCCTACCGAATTCAAAGAGAGGTTGATATTACGAATATATTCCAGCAAAAGGATACACATACAGAACCCCTCTAAATGATAAACAGTGTTATGGAAAACATTTTTAATTGTTTCATTGACAGCGGTAATTATTTAAACGAGTTTTATTTTTATAAAATGCAAACTGCTCCAATACAGACATTGGAAGAGTACTGTGGGTCTACAAAACTGGGAACCTATCCACAGCGGCTCACTAAAATTCGTTTTCATCATCAATCTAACATTATCATGAAGGCAAGAAACAATTAATGGAATGGTTAGATATGAAGCGGCATGCAAGGAATTTATAAAGTCTTGAATGCCTAGCGTACTGTTTACATCTAAGAGTTTCACATTGCATGAAAGCGCAGAGCCCATAATTTTCAAAAAGGGACTTTTTAATTTTATTAGGTGAGCTAGTAAATTTCCACTGATTCCTTCGAATGTGTACTGTAGGGAGTGAGCCATCACTACCAAAACGCAAGTCCAGCCACTTTAAATTTGTTTTCAAATTTTAATCAAATGAAAAAATTGTAAGATTATTACGAAGAGGATCAGTGTCTGCTTTCTGAGAATCAAGGATGTTGCTATTAATTGGATAATAATTCAATCAAGCATCTATCCAACTGTAGCTGCTATACTGTACACTGCAGCATTGTTAATAAAAATTATTTTAATTGGGAATTTTTTTTTTGGAGCTTGTTATATTGGCAGCTAGCAACATCGCATGAATGTGGCCTACTCGCTCTTTATTACTGCAGCCAGCATTGATTACACGAGGTGAAAAAACATATGCTTATTTACTGTGGATCGCATAAAATAAAATTAGAAAGCAAGCATCTCTGAATTCATTAGTTCATTCAATTAATATTTTACTTTAATTTCCGAATCCCTTATCAAATTTTCTCCATCTAACAAATTTTTCATCTACATGACGTTAACGAAAAAATTATTCAGGGTAGACCATTAGACATCTTCTTCGTAGCATTTTAAGAGTATGACTTCATTTAAATAAAATTAATAAACTATCCAAGATCCCCTCTCTTCATTGTTACTAGACATGAAGGTTGTGTAGCGAAATCTTTTCGTATTCTGAAGCTCGTACTTTTAACTAACTACATTTCAGTCAATTCAAGGGAATTAGTCGAATGCGGCAGGTTGGGAACAGAAAGAGGGCTTTTTCATGATGGTATATATAGTTGGGGTCTAAGCTACATTTCCCACACAGATCTCATTTCTCTGTTGAGTAGTGTGGTTCAATCTTAGAGTCATTTTTATTTCCATGTACAAACCTAGCCCTTCGTTAGCTTACGTTGTGTAAAACGGCAATGGATACATGTTTTTAAGCGAGAAAAGACTGCAATGATTCGTTTGAAAACTATTCCAAACTGGCTTCTGGAAACTAAAACTGGAGCTAAAACATATTATAAAGACATTTGCGGGAATCTTTTCGGGTTTTGGGGGAATACAACCTATTACTGTTTTGCATGGAAATTTTACAAATTTTCAACTCGTTCGTTGACCATTTTTTTTTGCTGATCACGACAAAATAAATCACCAAATATACGTGTGATTCGTGTAGTGTTTTTTAAGCACAAAACTTCAATTTGAAACGTTGCTGTAACATTGAACCATGATTCAGACACAAATCACATCAAGCGCTGTAATTTCTGATAAAACTCTACTTAACACCCCAATAAGTGTTTATTCAAGGTTTAAGACTATTTCTCTGCTGAACCAAATTCTAAATTACACAATTCTTAATTCTTCCGACCTGCTAACTGATTGGCATTGGTCAAAAGTTGCTTCTGTGTATTCCGAGCTTGAACTAATATGTGTTCTTAAGATATGGTTTGGGTTTGAGCAACAAAGAACGGATAATGGTAAGTTTTTAAGATAATATTGATCGCACGGTTACAATTGTTATTATTGCTAGCAGTTTATACAACAAATATGGACATATTTGGAGTTCTACATAAGTGTTATTCTATAAAAAAATTCTCAGTAAGTGAAACAATTTTTGATAAAAAATGGCCTTCAACTACAATGAAGTTATTTGCACTTATGTAACCAGATCACTTATGACTAGCAGCAGATAACATAAACTGAAAGTACAATATAACCATGATAAATTTCATACATTTCCAGCAATTAACTGCATTTAAAACGGGAAACATATTTTTATCGTTTTTCATACACTTCTGTTCATAGTCGTATGACAAATTTTAGTATTTTGTTGTTCTAACAAGGATAAACACATGAAAGAAAATATTATTTATATTACTTGAGCATCTCACATGGCAGCCAAAAATCTGAACTTTCACTTGCAAGAATGCACTATTTGACAAATCAATGAATCGATTTGTACTAAAATGCCTTAGACTCTCCTGTAGTTGACAAATAAGTTTAATTTTATTTAGTTTGAGCACAGGTGGAGGTTCTGAGCATTTGTACTGGCGCATTAAGATTGCTACCCATTAAGAATATAAAAAACATGCCTAATAAACAACTGAAATATGTAAACACATTTTAGTTTAATTTTAACAACGACTGATAAGTAATTCTGTCGTCAACTCCACTAAATATTGGTTGTTTCTACAGGAATTTTTTGTGATCCTGTATGGGACCGTCTATATTGCTGGCCACCAACACCAGCTGGGACAACCATAAAACGTCCTTGCTCTGAGACCTTTAGAAATATATTTAATATCGATCAAAAACATCTCAAGGGTACTTCACTGAATTCTCATTTAATTAAAAGGCTTAATGGATACTAATATTGGTAGGTTACTTTAACATTTAGGGAATGCCAGCCGTGTTTGCTTGAGCAATGGCACTTGGTTACTTGGATGGCGAACTAATTATTCGGCTTGTGTTAACCCATATCTCTCATCTGTTAAAGCAACGGTAGTGAAGCAAACATGCCCATATTTTTATCGACAATGGTTTAACGAGATATTCTCGTTGGGTGGGTTTTGTTTCAAGCCTTCACACTTTGCATTGTAAAAACAAAAATACATTAAAGCGTATATTTGTATTTATTTTATTGAAGCTTGTTTATAAGAAAAATTCTTGCAACCAGTTAAAAGCATCTTAGGAGAGGATGCCCAAAATGCAAAGTGTAAAGAGGAACTCAAACCCCACCTTATGAATTTTCCTTTATAGTGGCTTTTTTTGCAGGAGAAAGACCATCAATCAGTGATTCAGTACGTTTTATTTTACGGAGCAATTACATCTCTTATTTCCCTTGGTCTTGCCATAACCACTTTTTGTGTGTATCGGTATGTTGCGGAAAAATCTCATTTAATATTTACGCCATGAAAGTTGCATGTATTTTTAGTAGCTCTAGTTGTAGTACATGCATATATACAAGGCCTTATCAGCAGAATATTGTTTTTTTTCATGAAGAAACGTATGGAGCGAGCGCATTAAAGTACATGTGCATGTAATGCTTTCTCTTGCTCTTCGTTCTCTGGTATATCTGATCATTACTCAACCACATGTACTAAATATGGAAAGTATCTACCGGGACGACGTAAGTAACCCAGAATAAAATAATTATTAATACAAATAAAACGAATATATCGGTTCCATGATTGATTAGCAGGATCAACGGCTAGTCATAAAAACGTAAATTCACAAGCAATATGCGAGAGGAAAGCTTTCCAGAAACAAGCTTCATCTTCCAATTTTCCACTTCATGATATATTGATTTCATTGTAGAATTATTCATGTGAAAGTTTTTAACTAGATCAAAAATTGGAACGTCATACTTCAATGAGCGTAATACTGGAGGTGTTATGACTTTAAAAATCGAGGAAGCGAATTTGTAGACTGAGAAAAGACTGGCTTGAGCATTTACATGACGGAGATGCTTTTTTTTAGAATTTATATTTTTGTATCCCGATGATTCAAAATATCGTAGCGTATGTTTAGGAAGCATCAGTTAAAAAAGGTGCCTTATAACATGAGAAACAAGAGAAAATTTAGCGAACGCAAAGTCTGAAATCATTGGAATATGATGTTGTATCGATGTAATGGATATCTGCATTTGTTGCACACTTATAAATTCTCCGAGAAATTTCGTTTGGAATCAATAACATACAGATATTATGTTACAGTTACCGTAAAACTGCCTCAAAATGTTTTTTCTCCATTCATTACCTAATGTAAGGTTTCTCCATTGCATTTACTGTACTAAATTTCTTAAGGTCCACGTACGCATCACAGACACCTTATAAACTGGTAACTCTTTTAACGTAAAATATCAGGGCTCATTCAATCGTCTTTAGCTTGTCAATATGGCAGCGTACAATCTTTAAACCTCAATCATTTATCCAAGGTTACCCCTATGGGGTACATTGATGTAAGTTACTACTTCGTTTGCCTACACTCACTCTTTGATGTGTTTTTTCACTCCATCCAGTCCTTTTATGTCATGTCTGTAGCAATATGGCTTCTTTCCAATCGTCTCTGATAGCCTATTAATTATTTATCTTTTAGATAGAGTATTGTATATTCTAAAATGTTGTATTATTATCTTAGAGAACGTTTAGAAATTTTTTAATTATAAAAGGATTAACGTTATGATGAATTTCAAGTAGATTTTTTCTCGGAAATATCGTCATGACATATCTTGTTGTGACAAGTTTATGTATGCATGATTTATCGGAACTCAGTCTAGATTTTGGAAGTACTGCAGGTAGTCAAACTACCTCGAGCCCGCCTATATCCAATTTCTCAATTGTTTTGTCTCAGTTTGCCCCTAAGCCACGCCTTTTTATTAACATTGCAAAATGTAAACAGAGCAAGTCCATGGTGGAGGAAAGGGGATTTTGCAAATTTCTGTAGATTTGACCACAAAAAACCAGATTGTGGGCTAGTGTCACACTGATTTTGAAGTTGCTAGTCCTGAAAAACTGCAGTGTGCCAATTTTAAGCAAGCTAGGCAACGAAAATTGTATGCAATAAGTTCTTTCTTTCAAAATCCCCTTTTCTCTACCATGGACGTACTCTGTTTACATTTTGCAATGTAAACAAAGAGGCGTAGCTTAGTGGTAAACCGAGACAAAACAATAGGGAAATTGGATATAGGCGGGCTCGAGGTAGTTTGACTAGCTGCAGTATATATCTTTCAGACGACTTTTTTCGCTAAGATGATCTGCACATGAATGGGACTTTCAAATGATGGAGTTTATTTACTTATAAGAATGCCAGGACCTGATGTCCAACCGTGTAATTTCCTACGTGTATTTCATTCAATGCATGTAGTCCCTCGAATTATCGGGTAAATTGTAGTCAGATGGGGCAAAATAGGGACTGTAAGCAATGTGATGTAACTGTATTTATCAAATATCATGTTGTTCCTGCTTGTCTATTTTCAAAATGCATTGCGTCTAGGCAAAAATCTTGATAATACCTCTGCATTCTGCATGTGGAAGAACAAGCGATGGGATTTCCACGTGACACTGCTCAAAATAGGAAGAAAGAACTATTTGACTTTCAAAGCCAGCAATTTGTTTTGATGTTTACAGAGTGTCACTTGCAAATGTGTCCTTATCGCACATTTGTACGCTACAGTCTCATCTGTATTCTGGATGCTGGCACAAGGTATCTACATCAACGGAAAGCTAACAACAAACGTTTTTCCGTCAGAGAGCAGAAGGAAATTCAAGAGATACTACATTATTGGTTGGGGTAAACTAATATTTTTTTTACATTTAAACTACTATTGTAGAAAATGCAACAAAACGACAATAGTTTTTTGCCTAATAACAAAATTTGAGGTAGATTTTTTGTATCCTTTTTCCTGGTGACAAGTTCGCTGTTTATGTGTCGGTAAATTTGTGTTTCATCGTAACCTTATACTATAACAATGTGTTATTTTATGTAAATATTTAAGTCAGTCAGAGAATGGGCAAGTGGCAACAATGAATCCTCACCAATAATATTGGTTAACTTACCTTAAATATAATTAATTTTTTTCAGTTTTGCCAGCAATTATAGTACTTGCATTTGTCGTTGCTTTGATAATGAACGACTTTCCAGGGGTTTGCTGGCAAGGATATGCTAAGGGCAAAGAACTCTGGATTATAATAATTCCTACCGAGGCGGCGATACTGGTAGTGTTGACTTAAAAATCGGTACATGTCACATTGAAATTTAATCTGTGTAAGCATTTTTGTTTTATTTGCTAATTTGCAGATTAATGGGTTTTTCTTGTACAACGTGCTAAAAATAGTTCAAACACAGGGAAGACGCCTAAATGCGCAGACGGAATTTTTACAAATTATGTAAGGGTTGTGACAGAGTTATACAGCCAATAAAAACCAATTTTTTTTATGCTACAATGTTAGTAATTGTTTTCCCTCAATAATTGCAGCTCTTTAGCAAAAATTACGTTTTTTCTTTTTCCAATTCTTGGCATAAATAATGTCCTTTCCCTCTTCAACCCAGGAAGCAATTATGACAAACTATTAGTAATAATTAACGCATCGTTTGTATCCACACAGGTAAGTAATTTTTCGATTTTTACTTTTCATTTGATTAAAATGCAGCCTTCATTTTTTATGAAAATAGTTAAATTGTTATTTATACAAATAAGTTGTCCTTTTTATTTTAGTTAATGTAACTAAATACTTACTTGGAAACTTCATAGTGTGATCGCTTTTTATCTTTCATCAGTTTTACATCTATGTTCGTTTTTAAAACAACTTACCAAATTGTGTTATTTTTTGCAGGGAATATTCGTTTCCATCTTGTACTTTCTAAACAGCACAGAGATTCATGGTGCTATGCGTCGCTCTTTTAACCGTTTCATGACCAGAAGAACTATCAGACATGAACAAGCGAACAGTAGTAGAAATAATGCTAGCATTTCTCCTATGATAGAACTTCGACCGCATTGTCATCAACTGCATTTAAATACTGGAAACGTCAATGCAGAGTGAAATGTTTAGCCGCTCTATTTGAAAGCATCCGGAAGTTAAAATAGCGTATATTTTTTTCAGGCATTAATTCCTATTAACTTCGATTTTACCTTAATAATGCTAGATTTACTGGGAAACTCTTTCAATAATATCAATTACTAAATTATACGGTCTCTGATAAAACCTATAGTAGCGATTTTGCTAGTTTATGTTTGAATGGAATTCTAACGAATAAGTCAATATGAACAAAATAAAAAGTTACGTTGCAAGTAAGTAAAATCGTCATTTCTAGATGCGGTAATTGTTATGTAATCATTTAGAATGTCTGAACAACTTGAACTTGAACCTATTTTCAAACACGGAGCTATTCTTGAAAAAACCATATATATGTTTTTAGAGGTTTTTATTGTAATATTGGTTGGTAAATACTTACACTGGTTTGTTTTACTTTTACCTCTGCGGGTGTGTAGTTTTCAACACTTGTTTTGAGTGGAACGTAATCTGATTCTGGTGGTTATGCATAGTAATATTATATATATATATATTAGTAAAAAAAGTTTTCTATAATTCCAAAATGACAATAATTAAAATTACTAAAAAAATTTATTATGTTGCATTTATGTATTTTATTACAAGTTTATTTCATGTTTCTAATAATTTTGAAAATAACAATATGGAATTTTATGCATTGCATAAAGTATAGCTTAATCAAGTTAATGAGCTTAACGTATGTTTGGACTTTATATGATGAGTCTTAAATGGAATCTGTTTGCTTTGTTACCGGACGGAGGGTCAAGACATACCCATTGCAATATTATTGCTCCATACCAGCAAAGGAACAAAGCATCTAAAATAAGTAGATTACGAAGAGATTTATACCTAATGGGAAAGCTTGTTTTCCTTTGGCATCAAAAACATTCTTAGATGAGTCAGTAAAGAACTAAATACTAATAGCTTAAGTTGTGACCATCTGACTACTAAGCTATGAGAAATAGCTAAAAGTATTTAGGTTGCTTGTTCTAATATTAAGTTGTATTGGTCTACCTCAACTAGTTGTTTTGGCTTCATGAGCGCCATCAAAAGTGTTATTCTTCTTGTGAATATTAAGCACAGCAAATTTCAAAGCAGCTCTCTGAAAAAACCGAATTGTAACAGGATTATAATCTGAATTATGAAAAAGCAGGTATTACTTCAATTTCGATTTAAAACTACAAAACGTACCGGTTCTTCAATGTGTATTGACCTGAGCATCCTTTCCACATGTTCTTGATGGTGGATGTTGTGACGTTTCTCATTGTTGTACTTGATATATACACAAAATACAAATAAAATAATAAACAAAAGAAGTATTGGAACTAATTTGTAGAAGGATATTTCAAATCCCATGCTCTTATCCATATCAAGATCGGTAATATTTTTGTAGATGAACTTATTTTCAAAGCTACATGTGGTGTGATTTGTTACAGCTTCAGAATTTCTAATGCAATAAGCCATATTCCTTCAAAAATCAGTCCAAATCAATATTATTTATTTGTTGATTTAAATTAGCACTATAATTTTAAAGTAATTCAAAACTGTAATACATCTCTAATCTACTATTTGCTTGATGTACAAGTGTTAATGACATTAGTCTCTTTGCTGAAGTTTTTATTCATATTTTAAAAATAGAATTGGAGAAAACCTTGCAAAATACGTTATTAGAGTAAAATTTATAAAAAACACGAATTCAATAACCCATTACTATTCAATAACTTGTGCAATCGTACCCTGAAACAGTAATATTTATCGTGATTTGAACATTGCAACATTTAATAAAAAACGATCTCGCTGCTTAGTTGTTGTGTGAAGACGGTGCAAGACTAAATGCAAAACCGTTCAGGCTCGTCAGTTTTCAAGCACTTTTTTTCATTATTAACATAAAATCACATAAACACGCCATAAAATATTCATTCCTTCAAAATATCAATATGTCTTGTTTCCATTTACATATATTTGCTGAAATAAATGTATTTCTCGATAAGACTTATAAGACATATATGCATTTCATCATGAGCATGTATCATTACTTCTAAAACTCAATAATATCAATGTACTGAGAAATCATGCGATGTGGCTATTTTTCTCATGCATAAAGTATATCCAACTTGAAGAAATCAGACGTATGTAATTATATGTAGGTCTGCCACAGCATTAAAAATAATACGAAATGTAAACCAAGTTGTCAGACTAACTTACATCATTAAAACGTTCTAGAACAATAATTGCGAAAACGTGCCCCCGCAATATGTTTACATATCCAAGCATTCTGCAGAAAAAGGAATGACGCATTGCATCCACGGCAGTGACAAGAACTCAAAAACTGTTTGTCGCGAAAGCAATACAGCTAACCCGGAAACATAAGTTGTTGTAGAAAAACGTTTTTTTAATTTATCTGGTTACAATTTGTTATCGTTACAAGATCGATTGACTAAAAATTGTTATATCGACACTTATTTACCACTTCAGTTGGTATTCGTTCAGAAGTACAGCAAAAACCTGAATATTTCTGTCCATTCTTACAATAACTCAGAAGGCACAAATGCATTTAACGGTGGAAATGGTATCCGATACATGTATTGTTTGTGTA
This sequence comes from Willowsia nigromaculata, assembly GCA_034700605.1. Lineage (NCBI taxonomy): Eukaryota > Metazoa > Arthropoda > Collembola > Entomobryomorpha > Entomobryidae > Willowsia > Willowsia nigromaculata. Next base: position 1,838 of record JAQIXX010003356.1, on the reverse strand, counting down.
TGACTGAATTTTTTTATTTCTGGAGTCTTTAAAGTTTTTCCTTTACCATGGAGTACATCTCGAAGAATTTAGCATGCACATGGGGGAAAGTGAGTTCATTTATTATTGCAAAACCCTTGGATACGGTGTTTACATAGGGCATATTCAGTTGAATCTAAAATAATGTAAATAATGCATGCCTAGCAAGAAACGTGGAGAGAGCAACTGATAAAAATTACGTATTTCTTTAGAAGTACGAAAGCAAAAGCAAGTTGTTGAATGCCATATAAATCTGTGATAGACATGGGACGCTTTTAGTCTTTCCTTGTCTCTGTTGAGAGCAACATCCTCTTTTTCAGCAGCAAGTAGTTTTAAGCAAATAAAAGCATTTTGATGCTGGTTTATCAAGGCAGGTTTGGGCTCTCTCCGTTATTATGAATATAGGGGCATCATGTAATCTGCTGCCACTTAGATCAAAAAACTCTTTATTACTCAGGATTACAGCATATGTATGTAATGACATATATTGTTTCACGGAATTTATGAATGATTGTTGAAAACTTTTCTTTTGCACTTATTGCGTGCACCTATGTATTTCCCTTGCAAATTTTAGTTTAAAAGTATTGGATCGTCCCTTTCAATATTAATATATAATTCATTCTACTATAAGTCTTATGCGCAGTTAGAGAAACTATGCATTCTAAAATTCGTTTCGGTTTATCTAGCAGCTGCTTTTTCGTTATTCGTTCCGTTATGGCTTTTATCGTTTTGATCATTATTTTAAAGAACGTCTGCTGCTTAAACTGTCACATATTAGGCTGATGCACAAAATGTGCATATTAGTATTACTATACATACTGGCAATTACGTTACTATTTCTAAGGATACGTATTAAATAATTTTTCATCGTATTTTTTTCCAAGTATTTCCAAGTATCCTATTTTTTAGAGAAAAATACTTGGAGTTAAAACCTGGCATAAAAATATTAATTAATGAATCTGCTAAAGCTCGGTTTTCATTAAGTTAAGTATCTTAATATCCCTTTAGTTTACTTATAGATAATTCATGCGTTTTGATATGTCACTTGTATTGAAAGCAGTCAGAATTGTTTTCATATGTGAATTTTATTCTCAACAGGAGTAATCATACTCACACAGAATATGATTGTTTTTATATTATACTCCATCCGAAAGCTGCTAACTGAGTTGAGATAAATGTCTACATTATTTTAAAACTAAACAAAAGACCGAAAAGACTTGCGCCATTTGCTGACTTAAATATCTTTTGGCTCTACCGAACCGTTAGGGTAAACTCATCAAAGGGTTTTGTGAATGATCATATATAGAACGTTAGTACGTATGAAAATTATGATTTGCTAAATGTTGTAAATACTTATAGCATATTTTACATAGCGGTGGCATGTGCTTCTACATTTCCTGGGGTTTAAAAAAGTACAACAATTCCTTTTGACTCATGAGACGATGGTTTATCCAAATTATGTTAGATAAAAGTATATGCCTGACATAAATAAACTGTTTTACTTTAAATTTTTGCTTTACCGACATTACAATATTTTATACCATTATATTTACAATAATTCTTGAATTTACAGCATGACTGGGTACTTTTACGTAAGCATTCATATGAGTGCTAACCGTACTCGAGCTCAATATATCCCAGGCAGGCATCCCAGTCCGATGGCTAAGGGCTGGGGCTTAGGTGGTGGGATCCCGGGTTAATTCCCGGAGGGGGCGGGAGTTTCTGCTCCGCCTATTGCCTCTCCGGGGGTGAGGAAGGGGCAAAAAAAAGTCGACCGACCTCTGTCCAAAATGTGGTAACAATGGGTGATGACCACCACC
>JAQIXX010003355.1:0-20043 GCA_034700605.1 Willowsia nigromaculata | reverse complement strand
AAGTACCGACGCCAAACGACTCTTTCAGCATGGGGGGCCAATCGAATCATACTTCTTGTGGAAGTGCCTACACACCCTGTCGATTTCAATCTCAACGGTGAGCACCCATCATCCCCACAAAGTTGTGCAATCCCTGAGGAGGCTCTCAAGAGTGACAAGATCTCGAAATCCCCAAGTTCTCCAATCTCCTACAGATCCACAGGGAGAAGCAACAGAGCAACCACAAAACCACGGGTACAAATTACGGGGAGGAGGAAGCGTTTTTTTTTGGAAACGGAAGCAGCCTCAGATTCGCAATATGGCAGTGATGATGATCAGGCGTCACCAAACTCAGATTTCAGCAGTTCTTCATCCTTCTTCAGTGATGTTGAAGACATCGGGGGCACAGAAGATGAAGAGGTGCTCAAAGTTTATACGGCTCAGCTGCCAATGGAAATGGAGAGACCTGTACTGTCATCTTCGGCGCCTGTGACAGGCACCTCCACATTGTCTTGTCCTCTGGTTGACCGCTGCGACATGAATAAACGAACAGTAGCCTACACACAATTTATCACACTCCAAGGAACCACAATTGTCCTTTTGTGAGGTCGTAAGTGACGGTCGTATTCATGCTTTTGCCAGGACATTCCTTTCCGTGAGTTACAATCTGCTACAAAAAATCGAAACTACAGAAACTTGAAACTGCGTTTATACTGAGACGATAAATTAGTTTTCAGACCAAATTGTTTTTCCTAAATGTGTCCCTAATGAAATATTTCCCTGGGATTGTTTACCGTCCTTCAGCATAAAATAAAGCCAGCAAATATCTGTGGTAAACTTGCATCATGATAAATTCATCCCAGTGATGAATAATTTCCATCTTCCGTTTCATGTGTTTTGGAGTTTATTTACACTCGATTTCATTCTCCTTTGCTGACATCAGTTACCAATATCTGAGAAAATAGAGTTGACAGTGGAATTCAACGGAAAGAAACGTGGTGTCCTGGTAATTTGGCTGTTAAGTTTGCTACACCTAGTTAAAGTGCGTCAATACCGGAAGAAACTATCAGGTAAATTATTTTTCAGTGTTATTGTACATGTATATTCAACCAATTCATTCCTGGGTGGGATTTGGTGTTGTCACAAATTTTTTAATGTCTGTAAAGCAATTTTTGTTGGTTTTATTCATTTCTAGGCCCAAAGGATGGGATCGTCTTCGGAAAGCACAGTAGTTGAAGATGATGATGATCTTTCTACAACCTTTAACCCACTTGAACCTCTTCAATCAGGAGCACCGCATTATCACGACCGAGACCATGATGACCTCCGTCATGACCAGTTAATTAATCAACTTTTTCTCACCTGCAGTCTCAGCGAGATCAGTGATCGTCAAATCTGCATCCATCTGGAGCACCTACTTTCTGGTGGACTTATGAAGATTCAAGAATATTTCGCCTCCATCAATCAAACAATCAACTATGCTAGCAATGAGACCATCAACAGAAGAACCACTCCAATTCCAAGACAACTAGAAAAATCCTTCACTGCGTATCATGTCGCTGGAGATGGAAATTGTTTCTTCTTGGCAGCTTCCTTTTGTGTGGCATTGGACACTGTCTTCGCAAAAGCGATCAGGAGGGCCGGATTTCTCGCACTTCAATTATATCCCAAGTTCAGGAAGAAAATTGAGGAAATCGAAGGGGACTTGAAGGTCAAGCAGGCAACAGTTTTTGCTTCTGACAAAAAGTGGGCCACCAGTCAATCAATTTATGTCGTATCATACATTTTGAATAGGCCCATTCTGATCTACTCGACCAAACCAGGATCCGACATTGTTACTGGGACCCTATATGATGCCGTTGGCATTTCCAATGCCAAACAAATTTATATTTTACTGCGCAATTCTCATTTTGAGCCACTTCTTTTGAATTCTCCTGGTGCATGCCCACTTCCCGTTGACGTTTATCCGACGGATCTTTGCGTTAATGCAATAAAAAGAAGACACCGCAATAATGGCAAAACTTTGGAAGACAGAGATTTAACCAGAAATAGTAAGGTGCCTCTTATTAAAATCGACAGTGAGTCTTCTGAGGATGGGAGTGACAATTTGTTAGAACCGCCTACTAACTTGAAAAAGTCTCAGAAACCGTGAGTAAAATATTATAGTAATTATTTTGACAGCTACTTCAATCAATTGTTAAGCCAGATTATTAAATGAGCATGAAATTCTGCAGGTCGCTTTTTCGGAAACTTGACGATAAGTACTTCGACACTGTTCTGAAGTACCTCAAGGTGGATTTTCAAGAGCTCGTGGGGGATGAGACGCAGAAAATCTTCAACCGCATAATCGAATGTGTTCAGACAAGGGGGCCATGGACAACATTTATAAAATGGATAACTCGTTATGGTCGCCAGAAATTTTATCAAATGTTACACGAAACCGGAATTGGAAACGAAGCCATCAGGTATTACTTGGCTGCGTGTGACGAAAAGTTTGGATCTCTGCTGCGCCCTCTCCCTCTCCCATTATCAGAAAATAAATTCCCGATGACCCAAAATAGCACAAATAAAAAATCGGACACCATCAGTTCATCCCATGAAATCAAAACCGAAGAACCATTTGCTGAAAATACTCACTCGTGTCAGATTGAAGAAGTCTCGGAGGATAACCTACACGAGGACAACATTAATAACTTTCAAGGTTCTAATGCCAGTAGCGATTCCAATAAAAACGAATTGGATGACAGCCATGATAGTTGGGGCGATTCAGATAAATCTACCTATCACTGCTCAAACTCACGGGAAGAACAAGCCATTGCTCACTCTGACCTGGAGAAACATCATTCATTGGTTTCAGATGCAATTTGCGAAGTGTTAGGAGTTTCGAAGGAAGACTTGGCTTATCAACCACCGATGAATTTTCAAATAAAATTAACATACCAACGCTTCCGAAAAGGATTTAAATATAAAACAATGAAGTTTAGACCTAAGCGCTGGGCATCCGTCATTAGTAAAGCTATTGAAGAAGTGCAAGGTGTCTGTTCGTTCAACGCAACCAAACAACCATATTATTACACCAAGACTACTGGAAATTTCTGCAGACTTGAAGGAAAGTGTGGAGGTGATTGCGAATTGGAATTCTTAGTGTATCTTCCAAATGCTCCAGTGAAACACGAAAGCGTGAAATGTTCCGTTCATTCAAAAGGGGCGTTTCATCTAATTCAGAATAGACCAACTGGGCGGCAAGTGCGTTCGTATGACCGAAACATGATGAAACGACGCTTAAAACACAACAAAGCGAAAGCAGTGTACCTGGAAAACATTGATCACATCGCTGGAATACGGGCACTTCATCAAAATTACTTGCAGAAGAGTGAGCACTCTCTCCGAAAAGCACGAGCAGAAATAAATCAGGACTCCAGACTTCATCCAGACCCCAAGGAGGAGATACTTTTACTTAAGCAACATTATATCGAGGAAGATGAGCCAAACAAAATTGTTCAAGGCTACATTCAGCATATCAACATAACCCCGGGTAGCTTTCAAGCATTACTTTACACAAGAAAGTCCCTGATATTTCATTCAGAGCAAGTTATGAAAGGATATAATGTTACATTCCTGGACGCAACAGGTGGAGTGGTCAAGAAAATTTCAGAGAGAGCCCCACTTCTGTACACGTTGATTGGGAGAAATTCTCAAGACGTTACGTATCCCATTGCCGAATTTTTGGCGGAGGAAGGAACAAATATTGACATAATGGAAAATCTCGCTCGGATTCGAAGACAGTCAAGCACTTAAGAAAATGTCGGATCGATTATTTACCAATGTCATGGTGGTTGACTGGAGCTGGAGTATGCTGCATGGAGTATGCAAGGGTGTTAACATGCAGGAAATCACTGATTACATTAAAAACTCATGGGGCGTTTTTAATGGAAACGTGAAATGGGATAAGCGACATTCGTGTGTTTTTATATGTACAAGCCATCTCATTGCAGCTTCAAAACGCCTGCTCTGCAAAAAGATTCCTTCTAGAGACAGACAGCTCATCGACTTGGCTTTGGCGGCAATTGCAAGAGTTCAGGAAACCTTTAATCTCGCGGAACTGAGGACAGCTTTGAAAATTATCTGTAGGACATTTGGGAGTGAGTATTTGTTGGAAAGTGAAATTATTGAAAATGTGGAGTTTATTAGGTCTCACAAATCAGACATTGACATAACTATAAAGAGTGAAGTTGATGCCGAAGAATACGAGTTACAACAGCAAGACGAAAATAAGGTTTCCAAAACTTTACGTGACCAGTCACCCTTTTACAGTATGTTTGACCAAATACTTTCTGAAGCTAACCTTGAAAGGGAACCCGGAATGGTCAAAAACAAATATTATCATCCTCACGTACTTTATGTTATCGGAAAACAAAAAATGCCTATGTATCCGTTTTGGAGTGCTGCCATTCCTCGTGGGACACAATGTCCAACATTTTTACGAGAAACAAATGCACCTGTGGAGTCCGCATTTAACATGAGGAAAAATGTATCCGGAGCTGCACCAAATGTCCTCTATACGGATTTCGTCAGGTTTGGATTCAGTTTCCATGATCGATTATTGAAGGATGCAGCTAACAAAACGCTTCTGAAGAATCTCAAAGAGTCTACTGGAAGAAAACATCTAGCATCTGAATTGAAAAATGAAACCTGGAAAAGACAGAGTACGAAGAGGGAGGGCAAACACTTTTCAAGTCCTAATGTAATCAAACTGGGAGAAAGTAGTCAAAGTAAGAAGTTGATCATTCTGATTATATTTACATATCGCATATTGAGCGTTGACGGAATATTGTATGCTATAAAATATCTGTTGTTTTTCCAACAGGTCCACGACTTCCGAAGTATGGGCTGCCAAATGTTGGACTTACATGTTATCTTAACTCTCTTCTACAAGTTCTATTGGCCTTGCCAACAGCAATGGCTCAGAAAGCCAAAAACGAGCTTCCGTATCCTTTTGAAACCTATTACGAAGCAATGTTTGACCGAAAAATTGATAAATCCGCGGCTTTGAAGCTCAAAGATGATCTGGATGTCATTTTGGAATACAAGTTCAAAACAGGAGTTCAACATGACTCGCACGATTTATTTAAATGGCTTTTGTTGCTACCAGAATTGAATGCATGGAGAAAACAGTTTGAGATTTTACTGACCGATGTACGTGAATGCCTGGACTGTCGAAATGAGACTAGTGACCTGGACATACAGCATGAAATCTTTGGCAGAATCGACCAAAGTGTGGAGGACAAACTCAACACATTTGGAATCTCAGAACGGCTTACGGATTTCATATGTACTTCATGCAACTCTCAAAATGCGAAGAAGACCACAATTTTGGAGGCTTTTGCGGACTACCTTTTAATAGGAAGGCATCTTCATGTAAATGAAAACAAGGAACACCGCAACTTGTTCGCGAAAACTGAAATTCAGGATAAATTTAATATCGTAAACCTGCATCTCAAAGTTCAAACCAGACATTCGACACGAAAGTTTAATCTCGTCAGCTTTGTAACCCATGAAGGTTCCAGTATGAGTTCTGGTCACTATCGAGCATATTTCGTCGTTCGAGATGAGTACTTATGTTGTGATGACGAGAGATTGTACAAAACCAAAAAGTTTAAAGGAATAGTGTACCTCCAGATATTTCGAGATGTAACTGATGTATCTTAGATATGATGTATCAGAATGAGTATTCAAAAGATGTGTGTGCCATTCAATTGCTTGTAAATTATGCTGGTGATTAATTTGAAAGGTGAAAGGTATGATATGAACATTTTACCCAATAAATTAGCTTTGGTTACCTGGTATATACATAAAATGTGTGTAAACGGAAGAAATAACATTTGTGAGCTTCTATAAGCAAAAGCTCGTAGCATTGAAAATAATTTATTTTTGAATGAGCTTGATTATGGCGTTCAAACATGCTTGGAAGGGGACATGGAAATTTTTACGGACCACGGTCCCGATGAAGTAGATAGTCCTCAGCCTACTGGCGGTATGCCAACAGGGATCGGGACCCGCTTTATTTCCTCAGCAGGAAAATTTTTGGTGACTAATGATCGGGGTCGCTTTTCTGTTACTCAGCAGGAATTTCATTTCATGGGTCAACAGTTAGTTTCTATAGTTCACCAGGAATTGCAAGTCCGTGATCCCAAGGCGTTTGTAAGAATTTCCACGTCCCCTTGGAAGTATGTAAGATGTTTAAAAACAAATATTTACAATAAAAACGATGTCAAACTATTCAGTAAGGTTTTAACATTTGAGGAAATATATATGAAACCAACACGGTGCAAAGAATTTGTCTAGGAATTTCCCTAAAGGGCCATAATGGATTTTAATGGAAGCTGGGCCCAGAACGGAATATTACAAATCATATATCCATCGAAAGCTCTCGTCACGCCCTACAAAAAGTTCACTGGGTGCAAGTCTCTAAAGTGCTTTACATGACCTTTTTTCGCTCATTGAATTTTGGATTTTTAACATTGGAGTAAATGGGGCCAAAAAGTGGTGTTCATTATGAAGTGTTGTTCGTGTTTTGAAGGCAAAATATCGTTTAGAGTGAAAATAAATGGATTTAAATTCAGAATATATTTTCTACAATCAAAACTCTGAAATGATACCGATGGTTGCATAGTCACAACCACCTTGTTGAGCATCCCTATTTGGCTCCTTTACCCATATGTTAAAATCCGCACTTCAGAAAGCCCAATTTGTCTTGTGCAGAACTTTAGAGACTTGTGCCCATTGACATTGTTGTAGAGAGTGAAGAGAGCTTCCGGTTGATATATGATTTGTAATGGTCCGTTCTGGGCCCACCTCCCATTAAAACCTAATAAGGTCCTTTTGCATTTGGGTTCAGGACCGTATCAAAACTTTCCAAATTCAAGAGCCACTGCTGCTCTACCTTCATGCAGGCGGGAGTTACGAATTTTGAAAAATTAATTTCCGGTTTTATTGAGTCCCAGCTCACGGCTACAGTTTTTGAGCTAAAAACTTGGAAATTGGCAGAGAGGTACAGAATTTAATGGCGCGGATGGTCATTTTTGATTTTTGAAATTTCGGAATGCAAAAAAGTTATAGCGGGAAAACGAAATTTGTCAAATTTTAAACAAAACATTAAAATTTTGCTAAGATTCTTGGTTAGCGCGAAGAGTACTAGTCAACCATATAAATCCGGCCAAGTTTAAAAAAATTCAATATTTAAGTCAAAATTTGACATATTTTAATTTGTCGCCATAACTTTTTTGTCTTTCAAAATTTTTGAAATCCGAAGGTAACCCGAAGGAGTTGTAAAATTCTGTACCGCCCTACAAATTTTCAAAATTTTAACTCAAAAACTGTACCCCTGAGGCAGGACTCAAGTCAACCGGAAATCCATTTTTCTAAATTTGTATCTCGCACCCTAATGAAGCTAGCGCAGCAGTGGCTCTTGAAATGAAATTTCGATACGGTTCTAAACCCAAATGCAAAATTTCAGTAGATTTCGAGACAACATTTATGGACCACGCTGGTTCCATATACATTTTCTCTAAAATAATTCTCTTAACCTGGCTGAACATTTACAAACAAAATCATACAAAATAGATAACGGGATTGCATTCAACAGACCGCGAACATTTTTCATTAACTACTTTTTTAAATTTTATATAATTTATTTATAGTTTTGTGGATGATATGGAGAGGAGGGTTGTAAAACTTAATGACGCAACGTTTGTATAGTTTGTACTTTAAAGATTTTAATTCATATAACTACTATCATTCATTCTATCAAAGTTTAAGATTAGCTTAGGGTTTCAATATTTCCCCCAGATGAGCAAAACCCAAAGTTTTATATTCTCGGTTTTGCTCACAATTTTCGCTGACATCATTTCTGTCAACAATTTTTAATTCTAAATTTTTTGCAAAGTGCATGATTTCGCAAAAAATCTGCTTTATGGCATTAAAAATGAATCAAAGCAGTAAACGTTTCTCGTATGTGTATCAAGGTGTACACTATGGTACAATTTATACACATATTGCAAAGAAGAGAATTAAATTTATACAAGATAAGTGTAGGATAAGCGTTTATGTATTTCCTACGTACAGTGGGTTCGCTAATCATCTTGCCACCATGAATTTTAGCCGCGACTTGTGAAAGATGAATGAAAGTGGGTTGATGTTTTACTATATTATCGGTATGTTTACGACTAAAGTTCATGCCAATTTTTGTGACGATCCCTAAAGCGTACCAGAGTTATGAATATTTTTTAAAAACTGGTCAATTTTCAGCGTTCGGTTATCTTTCCACCCACACATTCTCACTGAACATTCAAGTTTTCTGATAATTAAAACCATTTTATCGTAAAATTTAAGAAAATTTACCTATATCAGTGTTTCGTATCTAAAATTGTCAGGTACAGATATACATATAGATTCAGATGAGATACGAATCTGGATCTAGTATCCGAGATTGTCAAACTAAATATCTGGATCTAGGATCTGGAATTGTCATACAAAGTATCTGGATCTAGTATCTGAGATTGCGAAATAAGGTATCTGGTATCTAGACTCTGTTCAGACACACAAAGTATCTTTGTATGTATCTGGTCCTTTCGTACAATCCCAGGTATATAAAAATAAATGATGTTATTATCACTTTGAAGCTTGAAATATGAATATTAACTTGGAAATTTCACAAATATGTTACATTTTTAGGGTTTTTGCATAACTTTGCAGTTTTTGCCATTATTTATGATCAAAAATGGTATTTTGAATAATGTTTCAACAAAAAATAAAACCGGTGTTTCTGGAGTGAGTAAAAGTATTAGTAACTAAATTAGTAACTAAATAATCATGATACCTATTGTACCTAGAAATGTATCTTGTATCTAATGATTTTATATGGGAAAGTATCTGTATAGGTATTTAATATCTAGTTTGGGGAAAATATCTGGATCTAGTATCTGAGATTGTCACAATAAATATATTTATCTGAAGAAGTTCAGATACCAAACTATAAAAATTGACCCAATGTTTAAGCAAAACTGTCACAAATATTTTTTTTAAACGAAGAACTAAAAAATACATAAATTAACATTACGGAAAATGCAAATTCACTGAACATTTTATTAAAATTCTGCAAAACTCTTAGAATAATAAAAATAGTCAATTTTTAAAGCGACTGTCTTGAACATTTTAGAAATAAATATTATGCATGGAGTAATTATAAAGACACATTGGTGAAAAATTTCATTATATGACTTAGCAACCCATTAGACTTAGAAAAATAGTTTGCCATTTGTTATTCATAATTTACATTGTTAAAAGTTTGAGCAAATTTAAAGTATAATCCGAACTGACACTTAACATGGTCAAAATTTGGGCTAAATTTGGTAATGTGACCTTGAATACTTTGTCTGATATAAGAAGACAAAGTTTTCCAAGTTTTAGTTTTGGTATTCAAGGTTACAAGGTTTGTCCAAAATTTAAAACTTGTTCCGCACTGGCAATTTTCTTCAAACTTTTCTGTATGGTAGACATTTACAAGGCCAACATTTGTGCAAAGTTTGGTTATGTGACTTTGAATACTTTGTCTGATATGAGAAGTCAAATATTTGCAGATTGTATAATTGTGACCTGTGGGGTTGAATGTTCAAGCCCAACTTGAAACATGTTCCGCACTGGCAATTTTCTTCAAACTTTTCTGTATGGTAGACATTTACAAGGCCAACATTTGTGCAAAGTTTGGTTATGTGACTTTGAATACTTTGACTGATATGAGAAGTGAAATATTTGCAGATTGTATAATTGTGACCTGTGTGGTTGAACGTTCAAGCCCAACTTGAAACATGTTCCGCACTGACAATTTTCTTCAAACTTTTCTGTAATGTAGACATTTACATGGCCAACATTTGCGCAAAGTTTGGTTTTGTGTCTTTGAATACTTTGTCTGATATGAGAAGTCAAATATTTGCAGATTGTATAATTGTGACCTGTGGGGTTTAAGGTTCAAGCCCAATTTGAAACAAGTTCCGCACTGACAATTTTCATCAAATATCGCTGTAATGTAGACATTTACATGGCCAACATTTGTGCAAAGTTTGGTTATGTGAATTTGAATACTTTGTCTGATATAAGAAGACAAGTATTTTTAGTTTTGATCTGTATGGTTACACAGTTTGAACGAAACATAAAACCTGTTCATTACCAGTCGCTTTTGACTGTTGAGTTTTTTATGCATAGCATTGCCTGGAATTTTAGTTAGATGACTTATAGTTTGTGAGAATTCATCAAATGTTTTACGCATATTTTATTTTGCGGAATTACGTTGTATTGCATTTATGTGTTTCAAATAATGTATTTGTCAATTTTAATTGAAGGTATATATCGCCAGCACTAAATTGCGACATTTTAAATTTATGTCCTGGGGGGTTTCGTTTTCACCCTGCAGGAAAAACAGTTTTGGTTTTGGCCAAAACTAGTTTTGGTTTTCAAAACTAGTTCTATCTTCACGGACATTTGCGACAGGCGCCGAGTGAGCCTTCTATTCCACTCTACCGATTCAACAAAAGTCCGTCTGGTGCAAAACGAGCCCAGTCCATCCGTGGCTCGGAAAGGTTGTTGCAAATGCATCAGGATCTTCAGTGTTTGAGTAAGACTTGACCCTGAAAAAGGCAGACTTTGTACAAGACCACGTGATCGGGAGGACTATCGTCTGTCCGGGTGCTGAATATGTTCTTGGAAATTTGTCTGGTTGGAAGTCATTCATGTCTTCAAGGGCTTGGAGACACATTCTTGCACCTAAGGCGACATGTATTGTCGAAATGTCTCAAAATCAAGGTCCATTGGCCCCTCTCGACTCTCAAAGCATCTTCCAACCAAATTGTCGCAGTACTTGACGAATCGGATGAGAAGAAAATTGGATACTGCATTAACATCTCCAGGATTGATCTCACAGACTCTGCATCCGGTGGTCATAGTATATCTCACGCTTCCCTGGGAGATATCAAAATTTAATATCACTGAAGCGTCATGGGAGAAACTCAACAAGAAAGACTTACGAGAAGCTTCCTGTGGGGCTCCGTTTTGGACACAAATTCCAATCCCTGTATGGAGGCTGGAAGCACGATACTTGTGTACTCCCCCAAGTAAAAGTTCATTCAGGCACTGAGCCATAGGTGATCAATCCAATGGTGGCTGACGCCATGATCCAATCCGCGATGCTATGGACAAGCAAAGACAAAATTAAGTGGAAGCTCCAAGTTCCAGTTCGTATTTGGCTGGATAATGTTTAACGAACCATAACCTATTTTGCTCCTTCAAAGAAAACTGATCTCCTTCAAAGTTGAGGTAATAAACTACTTATTCCCAACAGACCCCTCCAGGCCTACTACTCAAGAACTTTACTCACGATCAGTTTCGGAGAGTTTGCGCTCAAAGGCATGCAAGCCGTTAACTCTGCGTTTACAGTTCCTCCAAACACTTTGTGGAGAAGTTTCTCAAGAGATGCCAAGAATTTGAATACCACTTTACTGATATCTCAGCTGCATTCTTCTGTCCGGCTGAGAAAATGTTGGAGGAACATTTAAAATCCATCGTATTTAAGCAATTAAACATGGAGGATGACCTTTTCCAGCAGGGCTATCTTCCACATTTTTTATCTGATTTTAGCCTACGGGGTACTCCGCCTTTGAAAGAAACTCCGCCCTGTACTCAAAAATTTTCTTTCTTGCTGCAACCCTGTGGCTATCTCAAAACAGACGAGGCTATAATTCAGTGTCCAAAACACATACCAATGGCGATCTTTCAGGATGTTCTTTCTGAGAAACTCAGATATTTCAGAATGCTCTTTCTCATTTTGGTTTAGGGTTGCTGAATACCCTAACTGGAGTTTTCAGGATTTTTCGGGAGCACATAAACACTGAATCACGATTGGAACATGGTGCTGAATAATGCATTTTAGTAATTTTGTCATAAATTTCTAAGGCACATATGACTTTAGAAAATATTTTTCGGAAACCTTGAGCTTTTATGATTGTCATGGTAAAAACCGTGTATTTTTCTTATTTGGATAGAACGCAGAACGTTAAAGTACAATGAGGTGCATTAAATATGGCACTTGAAATGATGTCGTTCATGTATTTATTGTGCACAGAAGACGGGATTTGTTGTTCATGTGTTTTATATCAATCGGTGCAGAATTTAACGGGGAGTTCATTGAAACTTATATCTCATTTCCCCAAAATTTTCAATATAGCGCATTCTGGCACCAGGAGACTAAATAAGAAAGAACATTCTGAAATATCATAGTTTCTCAGAAAGAGCATCCTGAAAGATCAGCATCAAACATGTGTGTATGTATACATGTATGCATCCTGGTTTACAAAAACGTACATTCATTCAATATTGCTCAGAATTCGGATTCATCATTAAGCTGAGAAGGGTTTAATCGTGCGGAGGAGTATTCATAGCTTATTTTAAAGTGACGGGTCTGAATTGGCGGATGCCTTGGCAACTAGGCGATTTCTTGGCAATGCCTTTCAATGAAGACAGCACAAACGTCACTGGATGTTTGGGTTTAAGTTTAGCTGATACATATCAAAAGTGGAATGCATAAACGTTTAAATTATATTAACTTAATGTGAACTCATTCCACAATTAAAGGAGGGATTGGACTAGAAAGCTTGAAATACATACAGGGTTGTTCTTTGTAATAACGGTATAAACTTTATTGAAATTTCTTAATTTTGAGATTATGAATTGCTTTCGTGTGTTCAATGTGTTCTCCATCCCTTTTTACGATGGCTCAACATCGAAGTTTCCACGATTCCATCTCCGACGCAGATATTTCAGGGGTTCCTTTGTTCCACTCGTCGGCCATCCAACGTTGATGCTTTCCTTCGAAAAAGTCGTTGTTTCAGGTACCCGAATCCGAAGAAATCCATGGGGCTGGCATCAGGTGACTTCACGGGTATCTCGCTTTTAGGTATAACCGTTATTCCCAACTTTTTCTTGATTTCCTCCGCATACTGGGCTGTCAACTTGGCCGTGTGCGAGGTAGCTGCATCGTGATGTACGAATACCTTGCAGGTGTCTTCTCCGTAAAGATGTGGAATGTGGACCTCAAGTAAAGGTTTTAAAACCTTCTCTACATAGTACTGGGCTGAGACCTTTACTTTTGGGGGCACCTTGAACAGTGGAAGAACTCCACGGCCACTGATAGCTCCAACCACCATAAATTTTTCACTGAACTTTTCGTGCTTCGGGACAACGTACTTCTCGGCTTCACTGGTGTCCTTCGTGTAGCAAATTTGGCGAGTTCCATTGCAATCAGTTAGGAAAAACAGTGCTTCATCTAATGTGACAATAAACTCGGATTTTTGCCCAGCCAGGTGGTCTTCGTAGAGCTTTCGGCAATTCGACTTCCGGTTTTACTTGTGGGAGTTTACTTTACTTACTTTTACTGAGTACTACTCACTTTGACTAAGACAACGAGTCACGTTGAGTGAACAAAATACTGACTGACGAGTTCATGGAATATAAGTTTATTGTCCCGGTCTTCCGCCGGTACATGAATTTCTGTAGATTTTAAACGGATGTTTTTTTGTGTCAAGCCACGCCGTCTGCATGCAACTAACGTTCATTCCTGATCGTCTGTTCGCAGTACAGCTCGGCAAGGCAGTTCAGTTGTGTCTACTCTGTCTCAAGTGACATTGCAGCCATAATTTTGTGGATCTTTTTATAAGATAATTTACGTACAATGAAGCATTTCTAATTAAAGACAATTGTACTACTTTAACCAAAAGAAAGTTAATGATCAAAGCCTAATTGTCGAAGAGTACTGAAATCGAATCGAAGGTAGTTATTTGATGCCCACTGCCGTATCCAGAATAGCCTACCTACCTGCCTGCTATCTGCGTCTCATTTTACTTATAAGTTGATTAGTCTTTAGGGTCGTGTGATATAAGTAGCCCCAACAAAGAAGTGTGCTATCGCAAGGTTAGAATTTGTCGCCTGTCTGATCTGCCAAGAGCAAGACTCCCCCACGATTTTCAAGCAGCTTTCGAATAATCAGAAGTTCCAACATTCTACTTTAGCGACAACACCACTGGTTTTGCCTGGATAAGAAACAACAAAGAATGAGGAAGATTTGTTTCCAATTGAGTTGCAGCGACATGAGAAACAGGTCCTTTTTGTCAGTGGAATCATGATAAAGGTTGGTTTAACCCTGCAGACCTTCCCTTCAGAGGACCCTGCATGGCTCCACAATTATTGATTAGAGATGGTGGGAGGTTCTTAAGCAGCTTCAGCGATTGCAAAATCAATGGCCACGCTACTTCCCAAATGTAAAGCCTGAAGATGTCAATGCGGAGCTAAAGAAGCGCGTTGTTGGGGCTAAAGACAACCAACCGCTTTCAATGCCACCATAAAAACCACAAAATGGAAGCTCGTATTATTTACAATTAGTATTACAAGAACACCAAATCCCTCTCTATCAACTCAATAGAATAGCTGACTTCTTATGATGGCTTAATCTATCCAAAAATAGTAAATAACTGATAAGTAGCGTAAACTACTTCAAATTAAACCCATGCAGCGTAAACTACACACTTTTATTTTCAATTTTCAATCAACAATTAACTTTTTTATTTTCTCAATTCAATAATCGGCTTCACAAAAAATGAGTCGCGTTCCATCGGCTCTCAGACTTGATCTTGGTATAGGACAGAGACACACTAAAATGTACAACTAGCATACAAGAAGCGGGCTAACAGCACAAAACTAGATTAAACAAGAAAAGAAACTACAATGCAAACGGCGAGGAACACTACTTCATAATACACACCTATAAAATACTCAATGACACAACGAAATGCATACTACATTTAAAATCCGACTTCTAACATTCTCCCACCAAAACTCCTTGTCTTGAACTCCTCGGTCTTCACTCTAGCCAGTCGATTCAATCCATCCTTTCCTGGCACGAACTCCATAATCCTTCAAAGTTTCCACTCCTACTTACGATGCATGTCAGAGCCGACGAACAGTTTACCTTCTGTCAGATCTGGGGTGGGCTTCCTTGGCTTTGATACAAGTAGGGCTAAGTACTCACTACGAAAACGCTTTTTCAGCTCTGCCTTCACCGTTGCAATGTACTTGTGGCGGATTCGTAAACCATCCTTCTCTGTCAGCTCAACCTCTGGAAAACAAATCCTTCCTGGTGTGTTCAGGAACATAACTGGGGTTAGCGGCTCAAGCTCGTTGGGATCTTCTGATACATAGGTTAAGTGGCGGTGGTTCATCACATCTTCAGTCTTCTCCAGTAAAATGTACAACTCAGAATTGTTGACCACCCCTTTTCCAATAGTTTTTCGCAATAGATCCTTGACAGTTCTGATAAGGAGCTCCCAACATGCTCCCCACGAGGCAGCCAACGGTGGATTGAACTTCCACAAGATGGTTTTTACTTCTTCCGCTTCTATTAATTACTTCCAATGAGTCGTGTTCCATCGGCTCTCAGACTTGCTCTTGGTGGAGGACAGAGACACATTAAAACTAAAAAGTACAACTAGCATACTAGGAGCGAGCTAACCGCACAGAACCAGATAAAACAAGAAAAGAAGCCACAATGCAAACGGTGAGGAACACTACTTCATAGCACACACCTATAAAATACGCAATGACATGCAAAACGTAATGCATGTTGCATTTAAATTCTGAATTTTAACAAACGTACTATCTTTGAATTTGGAAATACTTAACTTAAGGACTTGTGAGTGTTTCAAGATGAATTGGGAATAATACACGTAATACGTCAATTGCTGTTCAGAAATGACGAGTTTAACGTGAGGTGTCCATGCGTTCTTTCTCACGAAAACGACATGATGCAGCTTATCATCCGAAAGACACATTAAATAAACTCCCACGGTGGAGTACTTAACTTACAAGCTTGCAAGATAACCTCTGGATCTTCAAAAGCAGACAAACCATCATCAACATCATTCGTTTGTGTTTACGCTGTCGTCGGTTCCTGGCAAAAAAGTTCGAAGTGCCAACTCGCAGCTATCTTATGATAAAATCAAGGACACAGTGGCACTCGACCTCACTGGAGTTGATCGCTCCGGGATTCTTGATGTATTTTAAGCGTCTGATCGTCCAAAGAGGGCGTTTATCCGTTGTCAACTCCGAAAACGGAACAAATTTCGTCGGAGCCAATAATCTATTTCGTGTAGTCGATCGGAAGGAAATCAGTCAAGATGCATCAGTCCAAAGAATTTCCTGGAAGTTTAATCCACCCAGCGCAGCATGGTGGGCAGATCGTGGGGCGATTAGTAGTCCTTATAAAGGTGCTTCGGCGACGTATCATAGGGAATCAAGTTGTGGACTATGACCAGCTGCATACCATTATATGTTATGTGGAAGCAACAATTAATCGAACACCACTCATGCATCGGTCTCCCCTGGAATGTTGTCCAGAACATTCGGTAACCCCGATTTTCTTCTGTTGAAGTAAACAAAGTGGTCATATCTATCGGGTGACTTTCGTAATCCCGTAGATTTCAGGTACCTTACTCTATGTCTGAAGAAACTACACTCGATTCTCTTCCGCTCGTAGATAAATTTTGATTGCGTTTGGATTACGTGAGGAAAGAGAAGTTCTGGGGATTGAAGGTGGAACAAAGAGTGTTGGGTTACCCGGGCTGGTGGGCTGCGGGACATGAATAATGTTAAAATTATCTTTGCTATTGCACGGAATGTCTACTTATGGAAACTAGGGATATACTACGAGAAATATAAACGTTTTCCCTAGCTGATCCACCAACCGAAATATTAACAGAAAGGGGTCCTGCCAAGAACCGTTAGACCCGGATGTACTACTATGGGAGAAAGTATTGTTTGAAGAAGATTTCGCCTTGCGTTTCACTTTGACTAAATGGAGGAGGGGATTTTAAAATTTGGGACTTGATGTACAGAATTGCTTGTAATAGTGTTCCTACTAGAGTTGAAGGTAATGGTAGGTGCTTCAAACTCTAGTTTGGAGCACGTTCCAGAGGACTCATCTGATTTGCTTTCATATTATTTACACCGTAGGCATTATACCAGTGTTTCAAATCGCGAACTGAATCCAAATCGGAAGTTATGATTCGTTCAGTTTTACCGTGGATAGAAGGCTCCGAGATGTATTACATAAAAAACCTTGCATATTAGAGGGCTTATATTTTCTAGTACTTTAAATATTCCTATCTACCTTGGCTGCCATTTCTGGGCTTTACCTAACTTTTTCTGAGTAACTTTTGCACAAACTAAATCCCGATTCTTCAAATCTGAATTGAGGTTGTGTTTATCAAACTCAATTTAAGCATACTGTTGAGCTTTCAAAGTATTTAAATACGCTTTTTGGCATGCTGTTTCGGCTGTATCGCAGATTTCAGTGGGTGAATCATCGTCAAGGAAATCATAAGAAACGGGGAGAATACTTTCGAGGTAAGAGAACATTTTGTAAGGTAAACGAGGTTCTTGCCCAAAGAAAGCAAAAAGCGGTTCGTTTTGAAAATAGGATGAGGAGAAATGTTATAAGAATAACCAATTTTGTTGACATACCTTTCCCAGTCTTTCTCATCTTTCAAAACTTTCTTTCTCAAGTTACGTTGAAAAATGTCGTGAGACCTTTCACGAATTTTGTTGGTCTCAAGATGTTTTGTGAATCTGATTTTATGCATAAAGAATGATGATAAAAGTAAAATCATGCATTTATTCTAGTGGGCAGAAAACATGTGTGCTGCTATGTGAATAATAAATCTTGCTGTCACTTCTTATTTTAAATGTGCCAAAAAATGTTACATGATCTTTTGGTATGCTTGCAACTTTTGCCGTTCAGCTTAAATTTAATGCTTCCAATTTATGATGGAAAACAATCATTCAACCATGGATTTGTGAACCAATTATGTGTTGAATATGCGTCATGATAAGTCAAAATGACAGTCAATCAATGTTGCTTTGTAGTTCTTACTGATCATTTACATGCTTATAAAAGTGACATCAAACAAAATAATTTGGATTTAAACAAAGAATTTATTAAATTTCGTTAGCATATTGGCAAATCATGCTTACAATATAGTGTAGTTCCTGTACCACTGATCCATGAAAAAGAACAGAAAAAATGTTGAGTGATAAATAATTTTCTTGTGTTATTTATTAGGAATATTTTTTCATCTTACTTGTACTTGTTTAAAATACCTCATTTGGCTATTGTTGATAACAGAATAAAATTGAAGTGCACAATTGCTATCAACTTGACTCAGCGTTTCACTTTCTCAGGATAAGAAGGAAAAATTAATTCCAATTGTTGATGAAGTACCGTAATATGCATTGTGCTTATGCAATACTAAGACCGAAAACAAACTAAAAGTAATGCATAGACAACCGCTCGCATTGAGTTACTGGTTCTCCCAGAGGATATTTTGGATCAAGATTTTGATCCTCATAGCGCTAAAGGTAATTTATGTGCTAAACATGTGTTTTTAACGAATTGCGTTCTGGCTTTTATGGCTTGAATACTTGAATACGATTTTAGCAATTATGAACGAGATGGATGGTGAGTCTAAGGAAACCCGTGGTTCCACACGAACATACTTTAACATAGCAAGCGAGTTACAGGTCATTGAATGCAAAGCAGATCCCGATGATTAGGACCCTGACTATGAGGCCATTAAGTACTATCAGTTTTTGCGATCAGTTAAGAAGATTATTCAGCCACGCGAGATAGCAAACGGAAGTTACTATGAACCGGATGTCGGAATTTGGTAATTCTGAAATCAATTTCAACATGCACATAAAAATTTAATGAATGGATTCGTTTGTTAATAATTTGCAAAAACATATGCGTAATAATGCCTTGGGTAAAGTCTGAAATCATGAACTAGCTGCCAAGTAACACGTTTTGTAAAAATTCATATTTTACCGCCCATTTCAAAAACAATTAAGTTTCTCGAGTCTGTAAACATTTGTAAGGGATTCCCTTTGTGTTCATGCAGCGACAGAGAAGGACATTGTTAGCAAGTTATAGTTATTGCTACCTTCTACTTTCATCCAAATATGTATACGAGCTAAGCAATATGTACTTAACTCTTCATAAAAATTTCGGGAATGTCAGTCTTCTCGCACTTGTATTTTTGGTAAATTGCTTCCCGTCTACTTTCATCCAAATATGTATACGAACTATGCAATATGTACTTAACTCTTCATAAAAATTTCGGGTTTAAATGAATAATATCGTTATCCAACCCAGCATAACTGGTTAAATGAAATTGCAAAATATAACCACTTTCATTAGAAAAAACTAATTTTAAACCCTACAATGACTTTCTGTACCACATTATATAAGTAAAAATTCATCTTTCAAATAACGTGTTTGAATTGGTAACTTTAAAACATGCAATATGAGATACAAGGAAAATTACAAACCATCGCTATTTTTATTTGTGATGGCAAAATTTTACAATTTTTTAACCCATTCTCGAACCAATTGTTTATACTAGTTAAAGGCGTAAATCTTTGATTTGTCTTGGTTTACTTATTCTGAACCATGATGAATCAAAATGTGGTTGGGTTTGAATGAATAATATCTTTGTCCAACCAAGCATAACTGGTTAAATGAAATTGCAAAATATAACCACTTTCATTAGAAAAAACTAATTTAAAACCCAACCATGACTTTCTGTACCACATTAATCAATTAGTAAAAATTTTTCTTTCAATTAGCGTGTTTATTTGGTAAGTTTAAAAAATGCAATATGAGATACAAGGAAAATTACAAACCATTGCTATTTTTATCTGTGAGGGCAAAATTTAACAATTTTTTAACCCATTCTCGAACCAATTGTTTATCATAGTTAAACGCGTAAATCTTTGATTTGTCTTGGTTTGCATATTCAGCATCATGATGAATCAAAATGTGGTTGGGTTTGAATGAATAATATCTTTGTCCAACCAAGCATAACTGGTTAAATGAAATTGCAAAATATAACCACTTTCATTAGAAAAAAC
>JAQIXX010003354.1:0-20044 GCA_034700605.1 Willowsia nigromaculata | reverse complement strand
AAGTCGATCCCTATGGAACCTTGCGTAATGGCTAATATAGGGTAAAGTCTACGGTACAATGTCAGGTCTGCAGTAAAAAAAGCTTTCTGGAAAGATTAAATATTTTATCTGAAACAAAGTTTTCCCATTGAAACATCAAAATTTGAGAGGTTGTGAAAAACAAAAACTCTTAATCACACTCTTTCAGCAGGTTTACGCCTACATGAAAAATTCCTTACGTCACAAAGTTGGGGTGTTTTAGGTTGCTTTCAATGGCGTAAGGTCTACCTGCGCCTCTGAACCTAAGATACGTTAGTCATGCTTATGAGAATTTAAGAACTTCCAGAAATATTTTGAAGAATATTTTAGCAAAGTCGGCAAAATAGTTTTTATGCAGTGCCTTCTTTTAACAAAAAATAGCTTGACATATAAGTACAACTATTTGCTATTTTCATTTCACTTATATTCGTAAAAACGTGTCTAAAGTAGAAATGTTGACAATTTTGTGACAGGCCGTACCAAACCACGCTACGGCCCTGCCTACTCATCACAAAAGCAACGAGGTTCTGAATTCATTAAGAACTCAATCAACCATGTGGAATGGTATCTCATCTATTTTTCTCTTACAGTAGGTTATGGTGTAGGTACTTGAAACTTTCTTACACAATAACATATCGTTCCAGATTTCCAGAAAGGATCTTTTGTTTGATTTGGGACATTCGCTCGACAAAGCAAACAAAGCCATGTCGGGAGATACAAAGCCACAAGCGAAGTACTTTCCTATCAGGAAGACGCCGATGCTTCCAAAGGGAACTTTTGCTGGGAAAACTGCATTAATTACTGGGGGAGGAACAGGCCTTGGAAAAGGTATGGCGTTGTTCTTGGGGACTCTTGGAGCATCTGTGGCCATCGTAGGAAGGTATAAACTGAATTCATTTGTTCAAGTGCTTTCTTAATGTGCTTCAAAACATAAACAAGTGAAACTACATATCTGGGACTTTTACATCGTTGAGTATATCAAACTCGTTGACATAAAATTACAAAGCAATTTACACTTTTGTATGACTCTGTTTGATGGATTCTAGAGGGTTTCATTTATTACAGAGATAAACCAATAAACCATAAAGTGTTTGTAATTTTTCATTATTGTTATTAGACGACAGCACGTTCTTGATGAAGCGGCGAAGGAGCTGGAAGCCAAAACTGGCAATAAAGTTCTCGCTTGCTCAGCAGACATACGAGATCCAGAGGCGGTGAAAGCAGCAATTGACAGAGTAGAGAAGGAGCTAGGCCTTCCAACACTTGTTGTCAATAATGCCGCTGGAAATTTCATTTCTCCAACAGAGAGGCTTTCACCAAATGCGTTTAAGACGATAGTTGATATAGTTCTAAATGGAACTGCAAACGTCACACTTGACATTGGCAAGAGGCTCATTGCTGCGCAAAAAGGTAGTTGAAAACGAATTCTTCATGTAATACGTAAACCGTCGAATGGCCGAATTCGATATAAACTTTGAAGTACAAATATTAATGCATTTGCAAGGACAAATACACAGCAGTTGTACAAAATTGGTACTCGTTTGCTGCTTATTCTTCAATTTTGATAGTTATCGTCTCATCTTGTATTAACATTAATAACTCGTTCTGTGTCTTTTGATCGTTCTCAGCGGAAATTGTGTTTTCTTAGCCTTTTTTATTGCTTTTATCCCTCTTTTCGTCTGGCCCAGCTGCAAAAAGAGAAAACATGATCATAGATCATTATACGAGCTTTCTCCTAAAGAGATTTCTTTTCATAAAAGCAGTATTTGTTATTTACATTACTGTTAAAGTAAAAGCCCACCATCGTGTGTAGAATTGATTTTGTGAACAACTGTACTCTAACGACATAATCAGGCTTACTTAGAAGAACTATGTCCTCAAAGCGGAAATCGGCAATATGTTTCCTCCTACTTCATATTAAGAGAGCGAGAAACGACTGAGAAGGATACTTACTGTTAATATCTTGATTCCTTAAGCCTTTTGTTAAACTCACAATTACGTATTTTGTTACTCCTTAAGCTAAAAAACATTTTCTCTTTACATCACGAAGCTCAAAAAAGAAAGCAGAAACTACAAACCTTTCTTAAGGTAATGTATGGCGTAATACAGCAGTGCTAGCTAGTACTTATATTATATCAACAACTGGGCATTCTTCTCTGTCTAAATGGTGGACAAGGTCGTTGCCTCTTCATAAAGCCTTTCTCTTTTTCACCCCTCCTCACACATTACATATACCTAATGTGTAGACAAAATACCTATCCTGACTTCCGCATAAACAAACCAATATTGTATAACTTTTGATTTTATTGCGTCTTCGAGAATACAACAATTCCTCCAATTTGTCTGCTCTGTTTCATCTTTATTAATCAGTATTTCGTATTTAAATTGAAGGAGCATCGATATTAGCCATCACGACAACATACACATATCGTGGTTCCGGATTTGTAGTTCCTAGCGCAGCTGCCAAGGCCGGGGTGGAAAATATGGTTAGGTAAGTGGTTTTTTGGTTTATTCATAGCTTAAATACCTAAGTTAACTCTATGATGCATGTTTTTCACGCATTAGTTGTTAGTGAAGTCAAATGGATTGATTATAGACACTTCCAATTATGCACT
Source organism: Willowsia nigromaculata (assembly GCA_034700605.1). Classification (NCBI taxonomy): domain Eukaryota; kingdom Metazoa; phylum Arthropoda; class Collembola; order Entomobryomorpha; family Entomobryidae; genus Willowsia; species Willowsia nigromaculata. The sequence goes on along the minus strand of JAQIXX010003354.1, from coordinate 17,411 downwards.
CGTACAATTTTCCCTGGCTCGCCGATTACATGGATGTGCACATAACTGCATTATGCTGCATGACTGAATTATGTATATAGAATTTCAATTAAGATGCGTATGAATAACCTTAATTGGTGACCTCGATTCTCGATCGTGCTCATTGCTGGAAAATCCAAACAGAGTTTATTACTACCTATTATATAATCTTATCATAAGCTGTAAAGCACAAGGCTAAGGCCTTTTGGGGATAAGGTCCTCACTTTTGTCCATAAGCAAAAGTACTAAATTTAATAGATATACCAGATATATCGAAGAATATCTTTCGAATGTTGAAGAATATTAAGATATAATTCTGACAAATGTATAGTCAATCTTTGAGCGTTTCGCAATCTATGTATTATGTCATATCATTCATCAAATTTCGTGATCACGAAAGCATAACAATTAATAGAACATAATTTCCAGCATATGTATTTATTATGTAATGGTGGCATTGTACTCAAGTAGTTATATTTATATTTTCTTCCGTGAATGAGAAGAGTCCCTAATATTTCATTTATTTCAAGGATTGAAGAAATCACACATGTGTGAATTTGTCCCAACGAAGAAAGTTGACAGCTCATTAGCTCTATGATACAACCCATGCATGTTTGAGACAATAATGATGCATTATTTATGAAACGTTTTCATTGTTTTGTTTCCTTGAGTAGACGCTTCCGGAAATTCATGATGTTGTTGTATAATTATTGATAAGGAGTAAGTAAATGTCTAAAGAGCAGAAATTGAATAGCAGTCATGTAGGTATCCACAATGCATGAAGTAATTGCTGCAGAAAATTTTCGTTGCGTTTACCACGAAATCTATGGGAGACATCCATATGTGTCATTCAACAATATGGGTCGTTGTTGCCCTTCCTTACTTACTTCCTGTTTGGCAATATGGCTATGATAGATAAATATTATGTGATACATTTCTTGCGTAAAAGTTTTCTCGAATATAAAGCCTGAAACGTAAGTTGTCAACACAGAATTAAGCAGCAGCAAAAATTCTGCACTAGTCATCTCTTTCACTTTCTCTTCCTTTAATATCCCAGCTAGTTGAAGCATTCTTAAGCTTATATTTTATTCATTGTTGCTTTAAAATCATCTTGAAATTTAGAAGGTAACGTTTTGTTTGTTAATGCAAATTGAATCGCTGGCGAACCGTAAGATCAAAACACATACTACCTATCTGTACCTTAGAGTAGCTGAATCCCGTTGCTCTTTATACGATTTTTACTCGAATTCAGGTGTCCTAATATACTACACGATGCAGATAGGTATATTTCCAAGTAAAAATTATTCAGCGACCCATAAAATAGCCCTGTTTTCCCCATTCAAAGAATACATAACTTCTTTAGTCGTCAATGGAATGTGAAACATGTTTAAAAAATAGGAATTGCTTTATCGTTCACGTACACGACACGATACCTAAATATCCAGTTACATGAGATTGCAAGCAAACTCGTAGTTCAGAGTTTAAATTAAATACTGTGTTTAGACGGAACAATGTCATTCCTGTTCCATCAATGCAAAAACATGAAACCATCTTACGTAAAATGTTTATCCGACTAATCCTGGAATGAGGCACCGAAAAAAAGAATGCAGTCTAATATTTAGTCCTTCCTAGTGTTTTTTAATATGTAATAAAAGTTTGTTTTTGAATATTTTGTAGATCCCTAGCCTCAGAATGGGGCAGATATGGCATCCGCCTAAACTGTGTGGCTCCAGGGCCAATTGACACAGGAGCAGACAGCGGTGCTTGGAGCCGCCTCGATCCTACTGGGCGGTGAGTTTGTTGTGTAGTTTTTGACATAACTTAAGCATAATCTTACTTATGAAAAATGCAAAAACCCTCTTTCGCAGTTCCCAACTACTTCCAAGGTTGCATCAATCGAAAATTGATATATGTATAATCTCAGGATATTATTCTCGTTTTGAGCAGCGTGTCAACTCAATGTGTGGACACGCTCGAACTTATTTGCCATAAAAATGAAATGTTACGCTAGCATACTGAGCGTTATATTATGCATGATCTTGAAGATTCATTTCCGGAAGTGCAGATAAAAGTAATTGCATTGAGAAGCGCACACGCCACGTCTCGCATCATTGTTTCTTGTCTTTGTACCTTGAAAGGAAGAATCCTTGAATAAAAAGAAAGTTTTTTTGCATTTCATATGAAGGAGAAGTAAAGGACAAAAACAAAATATTTTGTTTTGAAATTAGATGTCTTTTTTTGAGTTTTATTCGAAAACCACCCACCCTGTAATCCCAAATGATCAAAGCACAATATTCCACAAATTGAATGCTTAAAAACTTTTGAAAGGGAACAGCTTGAAGCGTGTATACTATGTACAGTGTTGAAGTTTAAATTAAAAATACCTTCCGCGCAAAACAACGAAGAAGGGAAAGTAATGAAGATGTACTTAGCGAGCCATTGTAATTAATTAGATGGCAAAACCCTTCCGTACAAAAATTTTTCAAAGAGGCTTTTTTAGGGGAAATTGCAAATTACAAGGTTTTTCTGGTTTCAGAAACCCAACGGCTAACATCTGGAACACTTTCGACTGCAAGTAGAAATAGAAATGCATAATACAAAGACAAGAAGGGAACATAATACTATGATGTAGGTATATAATAAGGTGTGCTGTGGGTGTTCTTGTGAAAGCGATTTGCGTGCTACAATGTACTTTGAAACATTAATTAAAAACTTTTTTTAAACTCAGCTTTTATGTTTGAATGAGCAGTTTCAAGGAGCTGGCCCTTGAAAAGCTTCCTGTTGGAAGGTTGGGGGATCCGGATGAGCTATCCAACTTGGCTTGTTACCTTTTAAGTGACTACTCATCATTTATTACTGGCGAGGTATGTTGTAATACGGATGACGTTTTTTTTAAAGTGCTATGTGTAAAGTGTACCCCTCCACTTACTTAAGTCATAACAAATATAAATGTACTACGCAAATAGATCTATCTTCGTTTACAATTAAGTAACATTAAGGATAAGATGTTTTAAGAGTTAGATCATTCATGAAATACGTATAGGTACGTAAGACTTCATGTCTACGGTGCGTAAACTAATGTGAAACATTTTTGTGTAGACGTTGGTCTTTGATGGAGGGGAAGTTGGCTTTGGAGCAGGGGAATTTAACGGCTTGGTTCAAGTAACAAAGGAGCAGTGGGACGTGATGGAAAAGATGATTCGTGAAACTAATGCAAAACAAAAGGCAAAACCCAAACTATAAACGACATCTTTGAACAAAGACAACGGAATTATGGTGTACACAAACACAACAAGTGAGAAACTACTAGATTAATACGTACTACTGTTACGTACATTAATAGACCGGTTAAGGATAGAAGGTCTGTTTTGTGATACATTTTTGAAATTAAATATTTTGTTTGAGAAAATGTAATAATGTTTAGGGACAAATGGCACAGTTTTATATTTGAAGCTAACAATGTCCGATTGTTTGTTACTTTAACAAATAAAAAATGTATCGCTAACCCAAATACCAAATTAAACTTTTGAAAAAATGCCGAATTGCACGTGTTTCATTGATGTTAATAAAAACGCATTATTTTACAGACAATAAAAACAAGATGATGATGATGTTAATCATGTATTATTTAAGACGTACGATATTTTCCTCCTATCTTCAAGGTCACTTCCCTCATTACTTCCTCACTGCCTGGTTATTTCATTTTCCCGTAATCTCGTTTACTAGTTGTGGTTGCAAAACAAGAGGTGAGTTTAGAGGTGAGTTTATCGAGTGAAGGTAACTTGAATGAAAACGTGAAAAACTCAATCAAAGATGAAATTTGAAGCGTATCTCTTCTCTACTCACTACTGACTGGACTGACGGTCGTAGACATGTAGGTACATATTATTATATGTACGCTGAATTCAGACTTCAGACAAGTGTATGCAATAATACGTCGGGAATATTCACCTATTCACCATTCACTCATCTCGTGCATAAGGGAGCACACTTTAATGATATGACTTTCTGGGCCAATAGGTCAATTGATGCTGCGGATAAAGATATCCAGTGAATTGGTAATCATGCTTTCCGTAATGTTACAAAATAATGACAGGATGGGTGATCTAAAAAGTGTGCTGCTTTTAGTGATGTCACAGTCCCTGAAGCAAGGTAAATCACATTTCCTCTAATTGTTGAAACTTTTTTCAACATTGGTGTAAAACCATTTATTGAACTAAACGAAATTCCCATGAATATATTACAAACAGAAAAACTTACTCCACGGTATCATTAGTTTGGTAAAACTTGTTCACTTCCTGTCTGGAGTTACATCAGTTACATGTTATGTATGCAAGCCCTCCCTCCAGTTTTGTTCATAACTTCAGCAAAACGTGACTTTCATTTTTCATTGATGTGGCTTGCTCTTCTGAATCTCAGTGGTTCCTTCGATCAAACATAAATGACAATGACTCAAGAAAGTACAAATCCAGCCATACAAAATGGAGACATTTTTTCAATGATTTACACGCACGTTTTTTCGATCCCATTATTCGTTTCACTGGAAAATATTTTGTAAAACCGAAACATGTATTTGGGTACAAAGATAAAATTCCTATCGGCTCGTAGTATGTTAGTGTTACCATCTACTCTATGGAATTTGTAAGAAATATAATTTTACAAACAAAAGTCAAGTCAGTTCTTTTCTGGTTGGCTGGTTTAGAATCAGAGAATACAATGGCTTAGGAATGCGCTTTAAAAATAAACTTTGACTTCAGAAATCTGTGTTCCACTCATGTAAATATATAAAACAGCATGCCTACCTGTTCTTTTAAAGAATTTCTCTCTTCTCTTGTCATCACTGGAATTTCAAAGAATTCGGTAAACACATAATATACGAAGTTCAGTATGAAAATTCTTGATGAACGTACGGAAGGGCAAAAAGATATTGAATTTCGCTGTTTTAATTAAATTCAGAATCTCTGCGAAGCTAAACAAAATGAGATTGACATTGGAATGGCATGTCCTGATTTTGATGATGCAAAATACCTAAGTCATCATACCCTTCAGATTCCTAACTTTATGTACTATATGTTCACAGGATGTACCTTGATGGTTGTAAATGGTAAGATAAAACATTGATAAAGTAATATAATATGCAATAAACTTTTCGATTAAAGTGCTTAAAACATTTACAGCATTTTGTTTACTTCAGTGTCAGAGGTACCACAAGAATGCGACAAGACGCAGATTCAACTGACATGAAAGCATCAACAAAACATGTCCTGGGACTCTGCGTCTATTGACTAAAAGCGATGAACCTTTCATGTTTCATGACTGGTAGTTGTTTTAGGTTATGGATAGCTTGTCTTTCCATTTAATGAAACTGACAATCGCTTTATCTTCCCGATGGGAGATCTCTATGAATTTGTTGATGAAGGAAAGGGAAACCGTTATTTCACCTGTATGTATAGTGTACCGGATGTTCAGTTACCTAGTTTTGACTTTCCTACAAATATTTAATGCTTCCACTCTCAGAAAACAACGTATGTAGAGGAACTGTTAAAGCAGAACAAGTGTTGAAGTCACAATCAACTGTGCGAGCAACTTGTCATAGATCTGGCAACGTTAGTATTGGCAAATGACGCATGAGCTTTTATCGTTCACATTCGATGTTTTGAACATATTTATGTAAATCTGGTATCAGTTTGAAACACAATTCAATCATGTCATATTTAACAACCATGATGCACACAACATCGAAGAATAAAAAGAAACTCAACAGTTTTTTGACAGTTTTTGGCTTCCAGAGGAGTATTTGAAAACTATGTTGGAGTAGAATGTTATTCGTACCCAAAAATGCTTGTGGGTCGTTCGTGAATTACTACACAGAAGACAGTCTCACTATGACGGAGCATGATCACATTCACATTTATCATCATATCATGACATGTGTTATTATGGGATTCATAGCTACATATAGAGTCCAGAAGGAGAAAGTTGTCCGTACCATTATTCAAGAGACCACACTAAAACGTGACAATGTCACTTTCATATTTTCAACAGTCAAAAGTACGCTTTTCACTTCCTGCCAGTGCAATATGTGACTGAATATGCGTCATTTCAATTGAGTGTGAGAATGTAATCAAAAAGTTTGAACAAAAATTGTATCTTCGTGGCATGCCAGCCACAAGCTTGTGACAGTGATATATATGGATATATTTTTCTGCATTGTGTTGCCGTTGCCATTCCAAAATCTTCACCTGTTTTTTCCGCTTTTGTAATCCCCGAGTCCCTTTCCATCATTGTTATGACTTACAACTTTACTCTTGTTACCGGTCCGGCTGCGATCCCATGAAGCGTAAATCCACACAAAGGATAACCAATGCCACAATTCTTTAACCACTCAAATATTTTGAATTTTGCTTTTGAGCTGAATATATTAGCTGGTATTGTATTGTGTTGCGCATAGCTAGTGACTTTCATATACGCATGTACGTAACATCCCTTGTGCCCACGTAATCCGACACTGACAGTGACAACTGATTCCAAAGACAAAAAAGTTGAGACACAACATAAAAGGGCGAATACTTCACGTCAAATACAATACATGCAAAACATGGATCGCCGCAAAACCTTTTTTTGTATTCTATATGCATACATGGATGATTCTCTTGTGTAAAATGATCCCATAATATTTGCTTGTTTTATATCATAATAATAAGAGCACAGGGTGCAATACAATACATAAAAGTTAAGTATATTTGAAATTTAGAAGTTTCTGACATTTTTTGGTTAATAAAACCGCGGAACACCCTCGAAAGCATGTTCCTTTAGCAAAATATATTTTTGGCTCGATGCATTGAGATATTTCGCCTATTTCTACATACCTGTGTGTGATATTTTGGACTCGCTGGACTTGTTGTTATGTGTTAGTGGTGAATCCATGCACTACCATTTTTTTAAAAGCTTCAACATCTCATAAAAGAAGCCTAGTTCTCATCGCCAGTATTTCACAAGAGTTTATTACGATTATTACTGGATGGTAACGTTTGCGCTAAATAAAGTCAATTTGCACTGGCAATGAAATGGTATGAGAGTTATATGGTGCAACGTAAAAGCGTAATCTCGAGCGTCATAACGTAATGTTCATTATTATGACCAAGAGCCACAAAATCTCATCATACAAATACGTGCCCATTTGCACTTGCATCGTAAGCAAGCAACTAGTGTCTGGATTCTAGTCATAGCGTTTGTTGCAAAGATTTGAATTATAAAATCTTAGATAGCATTTGCTTTGGAACTCCAGCGTAGTGGTGCTCATCTTTGAATGCGTAACATAATGCATAATATATATTCTGTACAAGTTGGAGCTTTTATTTGTCGGAGTGTATACTCAAACAAAGCAGCTTTGCTTTGAAAATACTACACGAAGGCATTGTCTGATGTCGCGCCTCACATATATATTGCAGCACACTTCTCTCTCCATTTCTCTAGAGCGCTGCAAGGAAACTCTTTGCAAACTTCTCCTTCTCCAGCAAAAAGATTGGCAAAGTCTGGAAAAGCACCTCATTCCTGCGTGTCGTTTCTCAGTGAACGGTTGGGCCTGTCATGTGCTCTCCTGTGCAAAACCTGAGTAGTCAGATAGATTTCATCACACTGTCTCACTTTCTCTCTTGCTTTTACAGTGGTTATAAGCGGTTATAAATCAGACGTTACTATTTGCAGAGTCTTTTCATGCCCCAACTACTGCTTCTAAAAATAAGTAACTCGGTACAAATATCTACTTTCTTAGATACATCTTCAATTCCCATTTTTTAAATTCATATTTCTCCCTTGAGGAGTCCCATCTGGAGAATACGAAGTGGACTAAGCTTCCATAGGCTTTTGCAAGATTTCAACATACATCACATCTACAACTTGTTTAAAACTTTCTAATAACTTTTCATACGACCTATGTAGTTCTGTGTAAAAAGATAAAAATTGGTATACATAAAAGAATTTGAACAGCTTTGTGCAGAAAAGGAAGCGTGACAAAGTGGTGAGGATATGTGTGAAATTTTACGTTTTTACACAAGCACTTCTTGAAAAAGCGATGAAATTTACAAATTAACTTAGGATTTTCATTGCGCTATCATGCTTGTCGTCCCGGACATTAATTTTTTCAGCTCAACAACATGCATAGCTGGTTATGAAAGAGGAAAGATGGTTTCAAAGTGAATTAAATTTTTTTCGGAAATCGCAGCGTTGGATTTTTATTTAAAAAAGGGAAGTGTCTAGGGATTTCATTGTGTAAATACATGCAAAAGTAGAGCTAAACAAATAAATAATGGATTTAGTGTACGAGGTTTTTTGCTGAGCTGCGTCATAATTTAAATACTATATATGCTGCTGTGTGCTCTCAGCATGTCAATCCAAGACAAATTTTTGATTCCAAGTATTTGTGCAATTGTTTATCTTAAAGTGTAGAGTAAAATGAACAGGAACCTTCGGTCAAACAACGACCGACATTTTTAATATTCTAAAAAAATATTTTGCAAATGTAAATAAGCTCATTTTAATAAACGCTCTATAGAATTTTTGTGCTCCTCGCTGTGTACAAATTCTATGTAAATTGTGACAATAATCATACGTCAAGTAAGGGAATGACGAGCCACATGCTACTTTATATTGATCAAATCAAATACAACTACTCTGACCTCTTCTGAAATATTAATGCGAAAAGTTGTGGAGCTGTGGATATAATAGCATCGTCAAATGAAATTGATGTGTAAAATCAGCAGCATGTATAAAGTGGTCGGACCATAATGCACAGGTATGTAAGCAGTAAACAACATATAATAATCCAATACCTAAAACTTACCTAATAGCTATCTATATTTTGTGTGTTATATGAAATGCAACCATTTATTTAGTACAAGTACAAGGTGAAAAATTCACAAGCTGTAGCACGAAGCAGGAATATGGCAAACTTTAACCTTTGAAAGGAACCTACAATTAACAAGCAGAGGAATGTATGAATATATGTAATCAAATCATCTAAATATAACCACGCATAAAACTTTCCAATTCCACTGTACAATTTGCATAAGTAAATAAAATTTATAGCCTAAATCAAGCAGGGCTAACTTAAGATTTTGACATCGGCGGCACATATTACATTGGCTCTTTACGTGTGATTCCAAACTTTTAATAATGCTACTGAATGCCATTTCCAATTATTATGCATTGGTTGCAAAGTCGTCTTTAGTTAAGCTGACACGAGAACCCATGTCCTTGTATTTTTGACGCTTTGCTGTACACCTGCTGCTTACAGGTTTTTTCTTCAGAAAAACAATATGGGAAAGTGGACGGGTGATAGTGTTAAGAGAAAATTATCGCTTGACAGCAGACTGACAATATATTTCATATGTGAAAGTTTTCCTGTCCTAACATTTCCATGTATTTTGATGTTGGCAAAAGAAATAGATAGGCTTTCACCGAAAAGTATTAATATCCGGTTTTCCTCTGGTGGCACATATACATACATCAAAGAATTGTTTTTTTTTTAATTTTTCGGCATTTCACATTGCTTAGTTAGGTTTCTCTGTGCTATTAGCAATGTATATACATAACTACTATGGACAAATATACATGTAAGGTCTCACAAAGGTTAATAATACACATTATGCTACTAGTATACCTACAATGTTAATAGTTAATAACAGTACAAATGGACAATCTGCTAGTAGTTTACAGTAGCTTACAAAGCTTTACATTCCCAAACGTAACAACACACCCATCGATTTTATTACAATTAATAAATGGCTACTACCTCATGTAATCGACATCGACATTCATTTACATAACTGTGCTCCAATTGTCTATTCTATTCACTCAAGTTTGATTGAAATGATACCTTTAAACTTTTATTGTTTCCATGATATCCCCGTTGTTGCCCATATAGTTATAGCCCAGTCGTTTTCACGTAGTTTTGCATTTCTTCTTCATCGTAAAATCGTTATCGTATACAACAGGAGAGGCTTATAAACATATCTCTATGTATATAGTTTACTACCTCTGTTCATTCGGGTATTTTTACTGTTGTTGTCTTTTTAAACGACATGAAATCTATTTTTAAAAGACCTTTTTAGGTATTCCCAATGGATCTCCATATTGTAGATATACTTTTGGGAAGGAGTGTTGTTGTCAATTTTATGTTTTCTCTAACAAGTCTTAAAATTTTATTTTCCTTTTTACGAGGGAACTTTAACAATAATACATCGACTTTCACTATAATCGCTTACAAATTCTATATGAGAAAACATGTCAACTTGTCAACCTTCATGAAAACAAAAATTGAAATTATTAGAATTGGAAAGCGTTACAGGAACAGGAAGTATCTAGCAAATTATGTACAATACACAAATATTTGTATCCCCGTTTTTTACTTGGCTAGCTTTTGAAATGAAAAAGATATACTGGGCACTACAAAATATGGAGTATTTTAACAATAAAAGAATAATATAGACATTAGGATGAGTGGATGGAAACTCTATTCAAGGCAAGGCAGTCTATGAGCCTTGAAGTATTTTTACTTTAATACACTTGCATTCACACATTTAATTTTTCTACATAAAATATTTACGTAGCTTTGACTTCTTTGCCACTTTGAACTTTTACAAATATGCATAACATTAAACACTGGTTTTTGGTAAAACTTGATTTAATCTCTTTACTTTCTCATGTACGTACAAACTTGTATATATGTAATATTGCCATTTCTTATGAATGCTTTTGTCGCTAACTTAAGTATTTGCATTTCACATGTATGAATTTATAATTTTTCCATGAAAGCCCCTTGTTGACTCAAAGATTTCCCAAGCGTTTACCATACTCCGACTTCCCACATGCCTATAGCATTCCTATTGGCGCATACTTTCTATTTGCATTTTGTCTACCACTATGTCACTGAGAGAGAGAGAGAAACTTTCTAAAGAGAAAGTTGTCTTTTCCGTGAAGAGGCGTAACAAACAAGGCCCCATTCTACGTTTACCTTAACGCACTGTTGTAACATCTTTAATGCCTTTTCCTTTATTGTTATGCACTTATTGATAAGAATTGTGGAACATGACTGCAAATAACTACGTTTCTATTGAATAAGAGCCATAAACTAGAAAAATGTTTACGTTGGGCTTCACCTATTATTGTCTGCTAGCAGTCAAAAGGAAAAGGAATTAGCAATTGTGTCAGTGGAAAAAGCCATATAATGTGTCAAGCGTTTGCTTTCATAATGCATTATAACGAAGGGAATAATTTTGGAACGAGCACGCATCACCAAAGGATTTCATGAGTTAATATTCTTTATATTATGCACTGTTGAGTAAGAGAAAGTTATTTTCCCGGAATAAAGGCCGAGAAATGAAGAAGTGGCAGGTGCAAGGTGTTGCCGCTTTCCTTTTTTCCAATTTACTCTAGTTTATGCTATACAACTATACTTCATCCATATGTTGAGTGATAATAAGTGTATTGTTTCTACCACCTTGATCGTTTTTTATTTACACTTTTACCAAGAGGGAGTCTATCGAAATAGAAAAAAAACGCACACTTCAGAGTAAGTGATTGTATAGTCTGTCTCGAGTCTCGATTAAGTTTTATTTGTTTGTTTTTGTGCTCTGCTGAGGTTTTTGTTTGCTATAATTGTTTGAGCATAGCACAGTTTGTATGCATCAGTTTGAATCTTTTGTGCTGTAGATGGCCAAAACATTTATTCCCATGCCACACATAAATTGCATTATGTTAAAGCAATCATTTTTCATGCTGGACGTATTGTTAATTTGATTTGTATATGTGAGAGGAATCAGCAGTGGGAAACATGATTGACTTGCCCCAAAAGAAGTTATGTTTATATATTTAATTTACTTTTATCGTTCTCACGTTCTTGCAGCACTGGAAAAAGGTGTTAAGTTTCGTTTAGCTGAGCATGAAAAGGTGACCAAATTTTCAAATTATAGTAGAAAAACGGCACACGATATGCATAATGCATAGCAGGTGCTATAACACAATATGGGATATTTTAATCGATAAAAGACGGTATAGCAGTATCATGAAACATTTTCTATCGTATGTCCTTGAAAACCTTACTTACTTAAGTTGTTATTGATTGGTTCAAATAATTCAAATGTCCTCTTTTTCAATTTTGATGATATAAACGCAATGAGTAGTTATAGATTGGTATTTGCTTTAATTTAATAAATATTGAATGTAACATGTTACTTATGAATATTATAATCAGATCATCTTTCTATGCTACACATTACCAAAAAAGCCACTCATAATACATCATAATCATAACGCATCATAAATTTCTGTATAATGTTAAGGATACTCAAGCTTTCATAACTTCAATTAAAAAGCTGTAATTGTAACATCATTAACTAAGTTCTTTACAATGGGTGCGTCCCAGGAAAGTTCACGAGACTATCGAACTACGTAATCTTGTGCAACCTTGCTGAAAAAACTTGTTAAATATGGTCATAAAGGCGTGAGTGAGTAGTAATTGGAAAAAGGAAGTGATTCAGGCTAGTCACTATAGTCTAGGTGGGTAGTCAGAATGATATTTTTAACAAATTAATGACGTCGACGGCTATGAGTATGAATATATGATGCTCGTATCCTAATTATTCAATGGTTTACACTTGAAAGATGTGCAACTGATTCTTTCCCACAGATTTTGTAAGTCGTTCTGAGAATCTTTTTATTTAACGAGATCACGAGAGAACATTCTGTTACACGCCCCCAGACTTATTTATAATGACTGAATTAAATCCATTTGAACATAAAATGGGTTTCGATAGTACGTTGGGTAAAACAACAAGGTCATTCCTAATCAAACATCGGAGCGTCAAGTTTCACAATAGTACAGTATTTCTCCTTTGCCCTGATTTCATGAATGAGTACTGTATTTCTACCATATTCGTTTGCGCCACGAGATCTTATTTTTCGTGGTTAAATGAGCTTTCAAAACGGATGCATAGAGGATTTTAAATAATGCCTGCTTTTGCAAATTAGGGCTTCAAATTGGAATGTATGAATGTATTCGTCCTGAACCCTCGTTTTCCTTTCCTTGCAACCAACGTTTTTCATGCTTCTTATATACTTTCATTTATTAAATAAGTGGAAAAGTTTTTAAACAATTATGAATAATCTTACCTGTTAATATGTGTTTATTGTTCCGTATAATACAATATAGTTCATAATAGAATTTTCCACTTTTGCATATCATACCTATTTTTATTAAGTGCCACCATGTTATTTTGCGGGAGAGTGTACCTAAAAGTGCAATCTACTTTTGCCCGTATAAGATGCAACCATTGAATTTTAGCTTTCCACAAGCTCAACCTTCATTTTCTTCTTCATCAGGTTTTATCTCTCAAATTTAATTAAAAGAAAGCTTGCGCTTTGTTAAGTCATAATAATGGATACCAAAGTATTCTTGATGTTCTACTCTAAATGCAATCTATAGGAATTTATTTTTCCAGGTATACGTTGCACTAAAACAGTACAATGATAAATGAAAGTTCTTTGTTGTTTAGTAAATTGTTTTGCATTTTAATATGACTTAAGTTGAGTTTTCGCATAGAGCTGGAGTCTACCTGCAAGAAGTTCAGAAAATACTGAACGTAAGTTCAGAGAGATGTACGTATAGGTATATTACTTGTGTTAAATATGGCTAACACATGTGTTATGTATTAATTAAAATATAGAGCGTACAAAACACTTAATCAATTTGAATGTTTTGTGTTTGTTGCGATACGAATAAGAGAAAGGAGTGCCTTGCAAAAATTGGAAAAGGGCATTACTTCAGTATGCATGTGGGTGTATTATACATCTGAAATTTGAATATATAGTATATACCTAAGGCATAGTGAAAATGTGTTAGATTTTTTATATCATTGAAGGCTTTTTTATATCCTTCTGTTTTTGTCCAATGTTAAAATAAGAAAGCAACAATAATTTTAATTGAGAATATTCTTGCAAGCAGGGGCTTACAGATTATTTTCTACATACTTGCACATATAGCCAATTAAATTTTTAAGTGTATTGAGAAGGAACAAAACAAAAAGGACCACAAAGGTTTTGAGTGAAATTATATTATCTTCTGGTTGTACCATCTTGAAGGTGGTACATTTATCATTTAAATCAAATGCCACGAATACATATCTTGTATATCAACAGGCTACATTCACATTTTTCACGATCACAAAATAGCTCATAGGGATGTAGCATGGTGAAATATGATTGCCTAACCTTCGATTCTAAAGCCATGCATGTAGTACAAAATGTCCAGTCAAGTTGACTTACTTGATCCGTGAACTTTGGAATTTTATTCATATACCAATTTATCTTCCTAGTTTATGATTATCTACGGGCGATGTTCTGACCAGAACTTGTTCCTTATTAGTACAGTCATATACCATGCCTCCTATATGCAGGAGCATACGTAAGTAAAATCAGTCAATCATAAGAAAGCTTATGACAAAGCATTTTGCAATCTAAGTGAAAGTTGTGCATGAAGTTGTTACCATTTACCACGCATTTTTGGTGTTACATCGATGTTATAGGTTGCGATTGTTCTTTCATAAGCGTATTTGTAGATTTACCGTTAAAATATAAAAAATAAATGCGAAACGATACAGTTGTAAAAATATTATACAAGTAAAATTGTGAAATAGAATTTTTTGGCTGTTGTACACAGGTATGTTGTTTGTAACAGCTACCGCTTGCGGCTATGAATTAAAATAATTATTGAGTACATGTTTGCTAATTTCACTAACAGTTGTGTAAAAATCTATGGGAAATTGCTCCAAATGTATAAGAGTTGTGGTAAAGTATTCATTCTGCCAAGTTTGATTTGGAATACACAAAAGTTCATCATTGAGCAAGTAACGTGCAATATATTTTGTGAAAGGCCCACTCAATGTTATACAATACAAGTTAGTCATCACGAGATTTCATAGTGGCTTTTGGCACTTTCTGTGTGATTTTCTCAATATTTAGAAGACGTTCACAAACTGAAAAGCACCAAATAAACAACCGAATACTGTTATTGATCATCCAAAAAATGCTAGAAAACATGCTCAAAACTTGGTTTGAGAAAGAAAACAATAGGTTTTTCGTCTCCAATACATTACTCATTCTTTTTTCCAATTGAATATTTGGTGCAACAATAATACTCTCAGGATCTATCCAAAAGACAGAAGTAAAAACACTATGAATACATGTTGGTAAAACATATAAGCTTTTGATTTGCATTTATAGCTTTGCTACGAGTTAAGAGTACGAAATGGCGTAAAGAGAAACACCCAAGCTCGCTTTTAACTTAAAAGAAAGGGATAGACTCATCATCATAATGTTATATATGATGTCTTGTACATCTGTAAGCACAAAGGAAGAACAAAGAAGTTCAAAGAGACGAAGGGAAATTGAAAGAACATCAAAATATTTCATAGAGCTAAAGTAGTATTGATCGTGTTTAGTGGTTACTAGTATACCAACTTCTTCCGACTTCCAACAGAATCTTTTTTTCTCCACATTGCACATCATATGCCAAGGAAGATTTTTTACTATGGGACTGATGTGTAAGAAAAAAATAAAAATCAGTTATAGCGAAGCAAATTAGAATGCAGCATATAACATTTTTGGTTGAGAAAACCGCAACCCTAAAAATATCTTCAAGGCAATAATGGAACAATTGCATTTAGTATGTAAATTTTTCCATTCTAGCATGTAAAATTTATGCATCAGTTATAAATGTTGCAATTTCATCATAATTGAAGTGAAAATAATCATTTTGACCGGAAATATTGTTAGTACTTACTTTTTTAGTATGTACTAATACGCAAAAACTGACTATTAGCATAAATAATCTTTGAAAAATATAGAAAAAAATCTGTTCCTTATTTTTCTCACTATAGTAGTGAGCTTTACACAAAAAACCTACTGAAGCAGTAAATAAGTGGTTCTCTGTCATATGTATTGTTGCAGATTTGAGTAGTAAACAGAGGGTCTAGCGAAAATCTTATTTAAGACCTCCATTTCATTTATTTTTAAAACTTGCAGCTACTTATTTTATAATATATAACCGAGCAAGACCCATGTTGAACTCAAATATTTTGTGCGTTATTACCATAAATTTGACAATTTAGTAACACTGCCTCCAGGAACACATTTTCGTTTTTATAAGGTTGGTAAAAAAGGGCATTAACTGAATGCTAACAATGCTCAATATGAACATGTTTTTTTCGCAGATGTGTTCATATTAATGATCTGTACTTTGTCCTTGTCCGAAATTATATAACCCCTTATTCATAAACTTGTACATCTATTCGATTTTCCATATTTAGAGAGCGACTGTTGCTGACTCCGATAAATAAGAGGATACTAAAGAAGATGAGTTATTTGACAGGGAAATTGACATTGAATAAGGTTTCATGGTTGTAGAAAGGCAAAACTGGTTCATTTGAGAATGGAAAATTCACGGAGGTTTCCGTTGTGACCGTTGTGTGTGACAGTGTGGCTGAGGCTGAGGGCTGAGTGCTCCAAAGCGGATGTTTTAACACTTCTCAACGTCATATTATACAGTGTGTATGTTAAAAGCTGTCACGTGTACATGATGTTCGTTACAATTTAGGCATGAGGGCGACGCGAATCCTATTATTCTTATTGCTCGAAGGCACAACCACTTGAATACAATAATATTTGTCAGGAAATAAACATGCGAAAAGCTATTACATAATTGTAACACTGCCACTGACCATTCATGAGGAGATGACATTCAGGAAAATGTAAATAGGTAAACACTCGTAAATCATCCTGGGAAAAGTGAGATTAACTTGATATTTACAGCAATACAATTATTCTTCAATATGCTTCGCAAAATATGAACTACGTAATAACTAACTAATAATTTGAATTCGTCTCAAGAAATAGACTTTAGCACTAGCAGAGAGTATAGATGCATAGGATATCAAGACATATATGTAAAGTAAAATCTATGCATGTCACTGTCGTATACAGCCATTAATTTTCTGTATGTGTACTCCATCTAAATTTCAACCACAATATATTTAAAATACCTAAACAAATAAAGTTGCTATTCTATGAATTTTTGAATACTTGGGTAGGGTAAAGTGGACTACGCCGCTTGTTCACTATCTCGATAACTAATCCCGTCTATTGTTTTTAAAATAAACCCAAAAAGATAAGAGATTTACATGAGTTGAGTGGACTACGCCGACAATGCTGCATAATACGAAGGTCTTGCGTATACATTTTATAATTGCAGAACACACTAAGCCTCCAACATCAGAGTTGTTAGCAAAATAATAAGGAGCTAAGCAAATTAAAACGTTTTCTTTAATATGAAGATGTTT
>JAQIXX010003353.1:0-20047 GCA_034700605.1 Willowsia nigromaculata | reverse complement strand
AACAATTCCTTTTTAATTTTGGAACCATGCAGTCATCACCCTAAAACAGAGGAATCGTCACCTCTTTGCTATTTTTCTCAAAAAGAGCCTGAAATTCTTAAAATAAGGTGACGAGTGAACGATATTAAGGTGACGAATAATTGTATGCCTAGTATAAACAAGTTATGTAGGGGCTGTTTCATTTTTGCTTTCACTTCATACATAACATTCCCAGCTTTTCATCAGTTTTCCTTTAGTTCTCGTAATGACTCCTATCCGGAAAGAGCTTACAGCTATTACAGTTGTTGCTGTTACAGTAAATTCAAAGTGACTGTTGCCAAAGCTGGATACAGAGAAATCTTTGAATGGTTCCCGTGAGTTCAAGTGAAAGTAATTAACTCGAAAATTTTAACCTTACTTCAGAGGTTTTCCGACACGAGACAGAACTCCTAGACAATAGGACAATTTGAAACCTAAGTTGTTTGCACGTAAAAAATACATTTTAAAAAATCTGTAGTTATTTTCCCTCATTACTTAAATGAAAATTATTCATCCCAAAACCATGACCATTAAACACCCTTTTATTTTTTCTGAATAAATCCTCCTCGATTGCATATAAAGAGAGGTAACTTTGCAAGAAAATTGTAGATTGTTTCTCTCGAATATTACACTTGTAAAAGCCTGCAACAATTCAGCAATGTTTTCAGATATACAAATCCCAGTGTCCACAGAAGAAGCCTACTGGAAAGAAGGAAATATTACAAATTTATATGAAACGACACAAAACGTGTTGAATTTCAGTGAAAGTTCGGTATTTAATAGAAATCAAAGCGACGAAAATTTACCAATCGATATGCAGTTTAATGATGGAAATATACTCGCTATAATTATGTACTCCATCATGTTTGTTGTTTCTACCATTGGAAACATCTACGTGCTGGTGATAATTTTAAGGTAAGACAAGAAAAGTATTATTTTTAATAATACAATAAATATAAAAATTATACACAAAAAACAAATCAACCATTGAAATTCAAAACCGAAAATGCTCAAAACTACGATTGTTTCCCAATTATAATTGGGAATTTAGAGAACCGAATAAGCATATTGAGTAAATAAATTGAAAAATATTGAGTGGGACATAAGACATAATATGTTTTTCAAAAAATTACCCAAAAGATCAGGTCTGAGTAATAAAAAATAGTAGGTATGTTATATTGAGTTATCTGAATATATATAATGCTGCCTTCAAAATACTTTTCTATCCACTAAAGTTTATATGTTTTTTCATGCATTCAATTTCATAAAAGTTGTTTGTTTAAAGCAGCTTTGGTGGTTTTGGTAATAACTGCTCATATAAGAACTTACGACATAACAGATAAAACTAGTCATTTAACTTGATTTGGTAAGTACCGTAAATTCGCAATTAGACGCCGGGGCTTCTACGAGCAATCGTCGATTTTTGAGTCCGTAGACGCCGGGGCGTCTATTTGGGGGAGGCGAGTAATTGAGGGGGGCGTCTAAAGCACTTCATCCAATTTTGGGACTTTCTTTGTCTACATATATTATCAGAGACGGAATGCATTTTTCATTCAAAAGTGCATTTCTGCCGTACATGCGTACTTGCAAAAGTCAATTTATAGTTCTAACAGTCAACATTTTATAAATGTTCTTGCTCAAAACGTTCGAGTACATGGGCAGACATGCACTTTCTTGCATGCGGTAGTTTAAGACGCACAATTTTTGACGGGGCGTGTATTTGGGGGAGGCGAGTAATTGAGGGAGGGCGTCTAATTGCGAATTCACGGTACTTATTTCAACCTGAAGCACCTAAATCAGAGTGAAAGCATTGCATATCATACACAGATGTAAAACAGGCTTAGACTTATTACCTTTTATTTATATATTGAAAATAACTTCATGTACATATCGGAATAAAAGATTAAAGGTTGTACATTATAATAAAATAGTTTATGCAATCAATTGGAATGGCTTTCACATTAAGTGGTCACGTGTTGTGGTTTTCCAAATAGCATTAATAACTCAAATGAGCCAAGCGTTCTGAATAGGCCCCAAGTAGAATTAAAAAAGACTATGGTAACGACTCAAAAGTTTTTACTACGAAGTGCACTCAAAACTTCTATAACTTTTAGGTGATTGAGATTTGTTAAAACTGAAAACCACAAAATTATTAGAAAAATAATAAACGAATACATAATACCAAAACACATAATATGGTGAATTTGGAACTTTTATTCCTTTTACGACGTAAGCAAAAATTTGTTAGCAGGAATGTTTGCAGTGGATGAAGTATCAGATTAGCTTAGAACATGGGCATGGACAGTTTAAACCTGATATAAAGGACATATATTATAGTGGTCAAGTAGCCATAGCAGACCTGTCCTCTATATCTAATCGTAAGCATATTCAACTTCATTAAGTATACACCAGTCACGTATAGAAAAGTGAAGCTAAACTTCTATTCTCCCTTGAGTACCTTTTGTATTGAGTTGTTGTAACGATTCTTTTAGAGACTGTTAAAGAGTCGGGAGACTAGGCCATTAAAATCTGGATCCGGTTAGCATTAAAACATTTCCGTTTCGACACAAAAAGAGTTGATACAAAATATTTAATGATATTTCTATGTGAATTGAGGGATTCGCATTTTAACTACCATCTACATATATACATACGTTTTGTTTAGTACGCTTTTTTCCACGAAGGAAGGAAAACAATCCTAATGTGTTTTAATTCTAAAATGGCTTTTACTGGATTATAGTTGTCGTTCAATACGGATTAAGTTTTTATTGTGTAAGCCTAATTATACCAAGGAAAGCTGTAAAAGAAGGCATGGTTAAGCGTTACACTACCCATTAAGACACTATGTAGTCGCCTTTGAAATTCTTGATTATTATTGGTGAAAAATAGTGTGATTAGAAGCAAGTTGCTGTAATCTTGCAGGAAATTTTCTAATTATTTTAGATGGAGAAAACGGCAAGGGCGTTTGACATCACTGAACCTTTTATTGTCGCATTTGGCAACTGCTGATCTCCTCGTAACGTTTCTGATGATGCCAATGGAGGTAATTTCACAGAGTTCTGAATTTTCTCTTTCAAACCGAAATTAAAGCTTTCTGTCATGAAAAAGTAATAATCAAAAAATTCTTTCCAGATTGCTTGGAATTTCACGGTATCGTGGGAAGCCGGAGACATATTCTGCCGTATCCTCTCATTCACCCGAATATTCGGTCTCTATCTCTCCGGATTTATTCTTATGTGCATCAGCATAGACCGTTACTATGCCGTTATACATCCTCTTTCAATAACTAACTCAGCAGCAAGAAGCCGGAAAATGGTTGGCATAGCTTGGTTCTCTACATTCTTGTGCAGTTTGCCCCAAGCGCTCATATTCCATGTGGAATCACATCCAACTTTCACTTGGTATAACCAATGCGTCACATTCAACAGTTTTCCAAGCCCAGGCTACGAGCTCGCTTATAATCTTTTTGGACTCATTTTCTTGTACGGAGTCCCACTCGCTACTGTTATCGTATGTTATGTCAAAATATTAGGTAATATTTGGAATCTAGGGTCGCAACAAAATTTGCAGGAAGGAGGTATGTGCAATTAAGCAATTTACAATTGTTTGCATTTCTACATTGACTGCAGATTATTTGTTTTAATTAAATGTTTCTTGTCAGAAAATCAATTACGACGATCTTCAATGGGATCCATTGGAAGGGCCAAAGTTCAAACAATTAAGATGACCGTGATGATAGTCTTGACATTTTTCCTATGTTGGGCACCATACAATGTCATGTCGATTTGGTACTGGTTTGACAAATCTTCAGCATCCCAGGTGGACCAGAGAATACAAAAAGGACTTTTTATTTTTGCTTGTACCAACTCTTGTATGAACCCACTCATTTATGGCTTCTTTCATATTCGGAAATGACAAAAACTTCAATCAAATTCTGTAGTAGTTGCCACTATTTAATTCTTAAGTCATGTAGTAATAAGCCTAAAACAATAAAAAAATAGGTGGGTAAAATGTCAGAATCTATGTAAAAAATACGAATATGTATGTATTTTTTAGAATATCGCATAGTATGTTTGTTAAGACAAGAAAGAATCCAAATCAGGTTAACTTAATAATTTGTAACGTACTTTATAGATTTCACGTGACAACCATTAAGCTACAGTAATGGTTTAAACTTTTTCTGAAAACTTTCATCTGTTTGCGTTGACTTTCATTTGAAAAATGTGAGAATGTAAAATGTATAAAACCAACAGGAAACGGAGTCAGTCATTCAAATTTTTATTTATTTTTTTCTCAAGCTACGTCAGTGTCACAATAAAAATCAAGATATTGTTTATCCTGCTGTACACAAAGTACATAAGAACAAAAGAAAAACATGGCGCAAAGAGGTCATTATGAACAAACATTTTATTGAAATTGTCTAGCTTTCAATAAGAGTGCTTTGTTTGTCATCAGAATGAAGATAAATCGACAAAACAAAGAGTCTCAGTTCTGCTTGTATTATTCACAGACCAGCAACAGGTTCGTTATAAATTCCTACCTAAGTTATTTATTTGTAAACTTTGATGTTTTTCTTGCAAAGGCTTTCCAAAGTATTTGCTATAAGCTTTAAATCTTCATAATTTAAATACTCTATGCTATATACTACAACTTTGAACCTGAAAATTCCACGAGAAATAAAATAAAATTATGAGTTTTTAAGGTTTAATTTTCATTTTTGGACAGTGCAAAACTCAATACATGTTGGCACTGGCTAATCAAATGCAAGACGAATTATAACTAACTGATATCAAAATAATGATGATGGCAAAAATATCAATAGTCTTAAGAACATAACATGATCTGAGAGTAAGTACAAACTCCTTGAAATCCCACCGCTTTGCTTTTGGTTTCTAGACTATTTTGGTTATGCTAATTTCTTTAACAAAACATGGTTTCCCAAGAATTTAGTATAGAATTTTTTTACTTAAGCAATCAAAATATTTATGTTTCATAATAGAAGACTGAATTTTAATACGTATATATATAAGTGTGCGTATGACTTACCTTGATTGTTGTATTATTTTACAAAATAGGCAACTTTTCAACATTGTGCAATTTTTCACACCAGTTTTCTACGGAACTCTCAATTTTAACATTTACTTTGCTTATTTTGTAAATAATTTTACCATCAAGACTGCAGAATGTGTATCTGGAAAATCATGCACTCATAAAAGAAATAGGAAGCAGGTGTGTAAGGAAAGGTGGATCTATGAGACGACGTTATAGAGTGAATCAAACAAAATGATTAGATTACCTTGCTGCTTAGAGGTTTATTCAAAAGAAGGTGAAGAATAGAAAAAATTCTGAAAACTTGCTGTAAACAACTGGTTTAAATCTAATTATAATTAACACAGTTACATCATTTCGTTACACTGGCTGCTCTAAACTAACAGCATGATTAGGATAATGATCAGTCTGACGTCTATGAAAAGTACTCATAACCATAGAAAATTGTGAATTTCCATGTCTTTGTTGATGTTCAGTTGCTGGCCTCCGATTTCCATTCCCGATTCTCCTGGCATTAGCTCGTTGTACCGATCGGTGAATTGCAGCCAGTACATCTTTGTTGCTGAAGCAGTACACAATCGCCACAAATATGCCCTAAGCAAACATTTATTGCGTATAACGGCATAAATTCTTCCCCTCAAATTATATTCAGTCCAGATTTGCTGCAAAATCAAACAAATGTGTCATACCTGTGTTGAGCCAAAGAAAGTGTTGAGTGTCACAAAATACTTGTTATAAGCTCCTCCCGGATTATACAGCAAAATTAGATTGTTAATTCCAAGTACAGGAAACAAAAAGGCAGTTGCTTTTGCAGCCGCTCTGATTTAATAAAAACGTCAAAATCAATATACATAAGGTGACATGCAGGCTTCGGTAGCAAACTCTTTGCAATATTATTTCATACTTTAGCTGAGAAGAATCTGGTCGTGAATTTGAATTGCGAACTTTTCTTAGAAGAATGCGCAAAATATTCAAAAGGAATATTCCATTTATCTGCGAAATAAGAATTGGAGCCTTGAGCACTCTGTTTTCATTAGCTTAATGCGCATTTTAGCTTAATGAAAAATGACATTTCATATCATTTTTGTCTTGATACCTACCACTAGTTCAAACATCACAGGACCCAGTAAGATCCACATTTCTATCATTTCTGAGTAACCTTTCCAACACTTCTCTTGATCCTTCAGGAGCATCACAATGACATAACCAAAAACGAAAACAAGGGGCACCACTGACAAAAAAAGACAAGCTTAACATATAAACATCTTTTTCCATGGATTTTGTACTGCTTATATTATAGTGTCAAGTTACCCCATCCAATGATGTAGTAGATTTTTAGGTGGTAGCGAGTGTTCGTAGGAACTACACCTGCCATCAGAGTAATGCTCAGATAAAGCCCTTGATTAAACATCCAACTTACAGATGCAAAAGTTGAGTATAGAAAGAGCACCAAGATGACTTCGCAAAGGATGTCCTGAAAATATATGAAGGTGAAAAAAGAATATCAAGCAGTTCTTCTTTTTCGTGAGAGTAATTTACTGTAAAGTGAAAGCAAATTGAGTTTTTTTTGTTACCACGTCTCTATAGCTACTTGTATGTCCAATAACAAAGGGCTCAGCAATGACAAAGATGAGAACAAAACGCATCATGAGGGCAAGCATCAGATGGACATGTACTGTGACACGGTCGCACCAGAGACTCCTACGCACAAAGGAAACACAAATTACTACGCAAGTTAGTTTTTCTAAGAAACTTTTACCTACCTATGTATATAATATGTTGAAACATAAAAACACATGTTATTAGATATGTATACAAAGCAGTAGTATAATTTTCTTTCGTTTTTATTTCCCTGGCTTTTTTGCATGAAGTTTAGAAAAAGGGATTTATCATTGTATCGTGATGTTCATTACAAAAGTTTGTGAATACGACTTCAACTGTTTGTTCATCTAACTCTGGAAACCAATTGACAATAATGGAATTCACACAAAATCAATAGTTGGGCACATTATACTTACATTTGTTAGAAATATTGTTTAGCCTTGGTGTCGTATTTCATTGTATGATTGAACTCATGAATGAGATTGCAGTTGTGATATTATGGAATTCTTGTAAGTTGTAAGTACGTGAGACTATAAAACGTGAAAGGGTCCATATATTGACAAAATCAAGTTCACATACGTAATACACTGGGTTTCTGCTTGGTGATTTGGAAATACATACCAATATTGCGTTTAGCTAAATCTGTCAAACAAAACTTTTGTTAATGGTTGGATTCATCAGAGTAATTAGAATCGGGAAGTTTATTTATCCAAAAGAAATACGTATTCAATCATGCGTCTAGTGTAATGTAATCTGTAGTCAGTTGCTCTTATTTGGTATTCATAGAACCACAAATAATAGAATGTGTTTGGATTTCAATTTAATTTCTAAATATAACGGATGAATTTAGTGGACGTGGCGTGGATTATTGTGAAATTATAACGGTAAAGCATATGCATGACATGTTGTGTTTTGAGCCTGTACCCTCTCGACTATTTAAAAAAATATTTATCTCAAATTAAAGAACTTTTTCTTTAGAAAACTCATGAACTCTCTAGAAAAACGTGCCACAAGTACGTACTGATTAAAAAATATTAGATGACTTACCTAAAGCTATAAAATATTGCAAGGGATGTTCCCAGACAAAGAAGTGAGACAATTGATCCAATAAACAACATATAATGTACCATGGGTACCAGTACATATTCATCTTCCTGTAGAAATAAATATTTTACCGATATTTTTTTATTTAGTTTCCATAGGCTTAAAAGAAGCTTTTTGATTTCATTAATTCTACAATAGTACTAACAAGTCTTTTAACGTTCTTATTTCATAGCAAAATCCGCAGGTTAATGTTTTATACAAACGTTGTACAAAGAGTTCACTTCAGAGTGAAAGCATTTCACACAAGGGTAGCACAATTAAAATTTTAAAGGCATGCAAAGCTAAAACTTGGTTTGTGTGGATCATTTAGATATGGTTTTTATTCTTTTCCAACTTACGAATTCATCAATATATAATTGGAAGGATCTTTCACATTCCTCATAATTTCCTTGAGTCTCAGGATTCCAGGTTCCGTTCATTTCACATTTTCTTAACCCGTTTCCTGAACCCATTTAAAAAATATTTAAAACGGATGCTGTTAAGTTAAAATATTAAATTATGAAACGGAATAAAGGAAATCAAAGTGTATAAGACGTCGTTTTAAGGTATCAAACATAAGTTTGATTCTTTCACCTTTAAGATGAGAAGCAAATTGTGGGCGTGTATCTTGAAATATCTCTGAGCATGGCTTACTGATAACTGTGCCTGGAGATGTGGGTGGCCAGCAATACACATTGTCCCAGTTGGAGTTGCAGAATGCTGAGAGTCCAATAAAATAGACAAATGATTGCACTGTATCAAATTACAGAACGTTTCTATAGAATTGAGCCATGGGTAGACTAACCTTGACTGCTGTTTTTAAAATTAAACCACATTTTCAATAAACATTGAGCTCCAGACTTCCAACCAATTTGTGATAATTCAGATTTTTGTGACTCAGTTAAGGACAAATTGAGTGCAGTATAATCGAATGTCTCATCTGTCAGCACGGAACTCATTTTTCAATGAATTATGGTATTGCTATTACCAAATAGAACAAAATTTAATCACAATTTTCTCTATAGACTACCGTGGATACAGACTGCGTTGTTTGGTTGCAAGAATGATTCAGTAAGAATAAGAAAATGGAGAGAAAATCCTGCTGAAAGAGGGACGCTCTGACAATCTTTCTGGAAAGATGGCCTGAAGAATACTGACTTTGTTTTCAGGCAAGGAGGTTGCTTTTCATTTGTTGTACGGGTAGCATCAGCACAACATTTTAGTTTGATCATGATGTCAAGATGGAACGAAACTGATATATGCACGAATGTGTAACGAAGAGCCTTTGCAGTTTTGGAATGCATTACGCTTACGTAGTACTAGGGAGCTTTTAGAGCTTTCTATTTTCCAATTTCCAGAATTTAGTACTGGCTTTACAAGTTCGGTGTAATAAAAAGTTAAAGACGGGGATAATTTACATATTTATACTAGACAAAAGATTGGAAAACGACAGCATAGCATGAGAAAAGAATATGCAATAAAGTTAAATAACCAAAATGAAAAAGCTAATTTGTTTTCGTAGTATGCAATAGCACACAGACAAGTGGCAAATTTGGACCTTAAACTCTTAAGCGCATTTCCAAATTACGTAGTGTAGTTCATGTGAACACAGTTCTACCGTTTTCAATACATAAAATCCTTAATTTGCTAAATGCGATTATCAAACGGTTCACGCGTCCGATTCTGAGGGAATATCAGTTGTACCACAATTTTATTAGTACAAAGACAAAGTCAGTTTTGCTTAAATATCAGTTGGCATGTCACGTCCTTCACTTGTATGGTTTTTAAATGCAAAAAGCATAATATACATCTAGATTTTTTTGCCCCTGTATTGCAGACATGAATATTTAGTGGACTTTCCTCTACACTGCAAATACTAGCCAATGTTCCAAAGGAATTTACTTGAAACCCTTGCCCCTTCAGTAATTAAACCCAGGATCCTATCACCTCAGCCCCAGTGCTTACTGATAGGCATATTCTGCGCTGATACAATTAGCAATATAATTAGTAATAGGCAAATGTGCTGTTAGTTCTTTTAAATTTTGATATCATGTTCGGTCAAGAAAATACGTTGTCTTGTGTTTGTTACTACCTAAAGATTGATTTGATGAATGATGGTCTACATCAGCGTTCTACGTACAATGGACACAAATACAACAAAAGAACATACCATTTAACTACACATCATAAACATTTAAACAATTCTATAAAAGATATGTTCTTGTAACATGTATTTAATAAAATTTATTAAAATTTTTACATAACGACATTTTATGAAAACAACAAAAACTTTATTCAGACTACAATCAAACATTTACTCAACTCAGCTGACAAAAATTTCATTACTTTTTATGGATGCGAGCATAAGTGCATTCTTCATACTACTCTTTGAAATATTGTTAAAATTAAACCTTAGGGTAAAAAAGTTGCATTATATGACAGATGTTGAAAGTAAAACTAAGTATGCTGAAATCGATTTCGAGTTTAATATTTTTGAAAAGTCAAAGAAAAAAGTTGAAGTAATGACATCAGTAAAGATGCCATACATTTTCACATGGGCGTGTCTTGTTTGCCGCTGTAATAGTCCTCAGTTACCCCCTATTTTCCTCAGTAGCTGAATCACACCATACTAAAGACTAAAAGTTGCCAACTGGGAATTTCGATAGTATTCTAACTTCCCATTGTAACTATCTGATATAGGGTTTATTACTGATAATAACGGTACATATTGCATGCTGTAACTCTACAAAAAGATAGATAGCTTGGAGACTGTTTCTAACTTTGAGTTCTGATCCTTCACCTGGTCTCCTTTTGACATGAAATATCAAATTCCCATATTCCCTACATTTAGAAGAGTTGCCATTATAATTGGCATCAAACACTCTGTCAGCTAGTCACTGTGAGAAGTCAGAATACTAGTAGCTTTCCAATTCGAAATGTTTTGCCTTTATCTGGGGCTGATTCAGTTACTGAGAAAAATAGGGGGTAACTGAGAATTACTACCAAGGTCAGAAATATTTCACATGAAGAAATCGAATTCATACTCTATGTAGGACACAATTCTCATTTCTTAAAAGGACACTTTCTGCATCCAAAAGAATGTTTCATCTTTGAAGTTTAAGAATTAAAGTGGTGACTTTTATTGTGCCACAGGTTGAGTTCAAAATTTGTTAGTGATGTGATAAAATTGCATACATGCAACATTCATATTGAAACCAGGCACATCAAGGGAATGCCACTCAGAAAAAGAATCATAAGAGATAAAAAAAACTCAAAAAGAAGTATTCTTTGACAATTTCACAACATTTTATTATAATTTGTATGGAATCAACGATTACGACATTGTTCCAGAATGATGCTTGCACATTTCAAAGCTTATAATTGATTCAAGTTTTTTTAACGTAACGTAAAATGGATAGACCTTTACATCGCTTTTCATAGATATACCAGAATGAAATCTTGATGATTATGTGCAAATGTAATAACTCAAAAAAAACTTTCCTTCATACTCGGTGAAAAAATACATACATTTCAAACACATTTATGGGCGTTATAAACATGTTCTGATATAGTAACTATTTACTACACTTAGCATGTCGTACCTGAGTTTGGAAAGGTAATCGTGCCATCGGCATTGAAGGCGCTACCATTTCGTTATAAACTACTACTAACTATCACAAACGTCAGAGAGGATCTTGTCATTTCCTTGGAACCAATCAAACAAGTTGGTAATATGCATGCGTATCAATGGAATATCAAGAAAATTTGGAGCCCATTCGGCATGATAGTTATATCTCAAGGCGAAATATTGGACAGCGTGTTGTGGTGGCCAATTCCCATACAGGTGTCCAAGCCATTCCTGATGCCCTTCGGTATAACCACCGTCGAAGCGTTGTTGGTGGTTTGATTCTTACGAGTAAGCAGTGCATGCCAAACTTTCGCATTTCGTGAATAAACCACAATAATGAATTGCATAATGAGCTAAAATGGGTCATTTAGGTGAAACTGGGAATTTTAGTGACTCGACTGGTCATGTAACATTCATTTTCTCATTTTCTCATTTTGTCATTTGACGGACAATGGACACTGTGTCCAACACTAGCCAATGGAGCATCCAGTAACTGCAGTTTAGCTCCCATGGTCGTTTCGAACTCATAGGGTAATATCTCTTGAAATATAAAAGGATCATTGGTTCCAGTTGAAATATTAAACCTGTTTAAGTTTACATGTCTAGGTGGAGGACAAGGAAATTTAGCTTAAATGGAAGGATAGCAGCATTGTTCCAGTTTTCGCCATTAGAAACTCAGGACCTTACTGTGGAATAGCGAACACACTTGGAGATCAAGATGTGATTGCTGTGGGACCCACTACTGCTCAAGATAATATCATCATTTAGTTCTGTTTGACCTTCTATAGCTGGGGTTATCATGCCCGACAGTCAAAAATAATATTTTGTGATGCATTATTAGCTTCTAGTAGTGAAGGTTTAAGTTATCATAATTTATATATTCAGGCTCCTGGAACACTAGATGAACCAGCATGGAACACAAACAAGTGACATAAATATGACACCTCGTACATATATCTGGAAGTAGCATGGTGAACCCCACGTTTTAGGAGGAGTAGCATTAATTCTTTCTCAGAACCCTGATTTGACATATTTGAAAGTGCAACAACTCCGGACAAACAATACTTACAAAGAATGCTAAGGCTATAAAACAATTTTATGTATCTAGAGACGTGGACGCTTAAATGCTCATAAGCCATTTGAAGAAGCGATTGGTGACTTCTAAGTAAACTGATTGAGGTCATCATCTTGAGGAGCAATTTTAATTATGCACGCTTGAAGAAACGTATTTTGTGTTAAATGTTTCCTTTATTGTTTTGAATAATAAATATATTTAAAAATAAACGCTACTGAATTATATCGATTTTGTTAAAACTTGTGGGGAATATGATATTAAATCTTTTATGTGATTTATGTAAAAGTTCATAAATAAAGTCCCAGATTCCATCATAAGGCCATGTAAAGTAATAAAAATGGGAAATTTTATGGGTTGATGTATCTCTGCAGAACCACATTGACTGAAATTGTGAATTCGTTAGTACACTGGTCTGGCAATATATCTCAAAGTATCTGGCAAGTTCATAAATTATTATTTTCAACCAGCAGGATGCAAAACAATATTTCATAAATTTAAGTATGCTAGCATCTAAATAACAAAATGTATTTCAAAAACACTTTAGGATGAACACACATCAGCGAAAAATGAATTGGGTACAAACACAAAAACATAGACATTGCAGGGGAGTAAATCAAGGTTTCCTCACATTAAAAAATAATGTCAATGAGTGTAAGCTAGACAAAAATGACACATGTTTTAATTTTAATTAGCATTTAAAACAATCATAAAAAAGATTATGTTAGAAAACTGCATTATAAATTGGGGCATTAAAATATTGCTATTCAACAATTGATATTATTAATCGCAAAAGTTTTTTATTACTTTATAGTGGAAAACATAACAATAATGCCGATTCATGTTTCATGCAATAAGGATACGATGACACCCTTTGTTTGGAACTATAAATACCTCAAGAATTCATCCCAAAATTCATCAGTTCGTTCCAAAATGTTGTCGAGCGTTACCATAATCAATCAGATCAGATGATTACCAGTTATTCATTTTTTGTATCCTCAACACTTCAGATTTTAAAAACTCTTCATACCATTTAAAGTGATTGTCCGTTAATAACCTGATGCGCTCTCTCTTGGTGGCAGTTCCCAACGTCGTATCAAACTCATGAGGTGATTTTTCAATAAAATTTTAGTTGTTGCAGAAATTACTCAACGTTTTTCTGTTCATATTTCTAGGTGGAGCACAAGGAGATCATTTTTGCAATAACATTATTCCAGCTTGTTCTAATAGAAATATCGGTCCAGAATGTGGAACAGCCAATTTACCTGGAGATCAAGATGTAACTGGTTCTGGTTGGTTGGATTGGTTGGTTCTTCCACTGCTCGGGAAATTATTCAGATTAATATCAGTTCAGATGGACCTTCGGTAATAGGGTTTATGAAGTCAGATTTTCACCAGAGCTGCAAATTGGTTGATAAATTGTAAGGAGGCCTCTTCAATGTAGAAAGCGGGCTTCCAGGAGAATTAAGGCACTTGCTGATTTTCTTGGCTTCATTCGGATAATGTTTTCAAACATGCTACCAAATTGGTGATCTGTTCTGCTCGACTTTCAAACTAGATGTCTTCTAAAGGTTGAATGGCTGGGATGTTTCCACTTTGAAATTTGTCGAAAATATTGACCAAACGTTTAGCTTTTAAGGTGATAGCTAGTTTTGGCTCCACCTTCGCCGTTGACGACATCAGCCAACCGCAATCAACGGGGAGCTTATCAATATTTCATGGACAATCATTTTAAATTGTATGAAGAGTTTTAAAAATGCATAAAGTGTTCAGGATACAGAAAAATGAACAATTGGCAATCATGAGTTATCTGGTTGATTATGGTAAAGCTCGACAACAATCAGGAATGAGCTAATGAATTTTGGGATGATGTCTTGAGGTATTCATAGTATCAAATAGTGAGTGTCATCGTATCCTTATTACATAAAATATTCGGCATTATTATATGATGTTTTTCATCAATTTGTTTAGGGAAATAAAAGACTCTCGCGATTAATAATATTAATTGTTCAATAACAATATTTCAATACCCAATTTACTATGCGTTTCAAACGTTCATCATGACACATACAAGCTGAGTTAGCAAGATTTTAGTATTCATTGAGTTTTGAGTTTAAAAAAGTACCAACTAGAACAAGTGGTGTTGTTTTTTAACTTAATAGAAAATGATGATAGCACAATAAAAACATCTGGATTTGATACAGCTAACAATAAGTAAACCATAATATTTTATTTAAAGAACAAAAATCTTTTGCACATGTAAATGTTTTTTTCTATTGTGAAGAATTTCAAGAGTATTTATATTTGTATTATCGTATGCGTGATAACAATTCATAATGTAATCTTCATGTGACGCTGACGTCATCTATTTTATTATTTGTATTAAATAGCTAATTCAAATCTATCTATCCTTCAACAAGTAAATAGAAAAATGACAGTCTTCATGCATTTCAAAACTTAATTTTGTATTTGCTAAGCGTAT
Organism: Willowsia nigromaculata; assembly: GCA_034700605.1. NCBI lineage: Eukaryota > Metazoa > Arthropoda > Collembola > Entomobryomorpha > Entomobryidae > Willowsia > Willowsia nigromaculata. The sequence goes on along the minus strand of JAQIXX010003353.1, from coordinate 5,113 downwards.
CTAACAACTATCTTTAACAAATACCCTTTAAGCGAAAATTTATATTGAGCTTATCAATGACAGTTTGAAATAAGTAACCTTCAAGATTATCTACAACATGTCTGGTCAAGGCTTACTTATGACCACTCTTGAAGCCATAGGTAGCAAAATGGTTTAACCCCTTTTTTAGTCACGCATTACATTTTTATACCTAAAAACACCACTTGATCGAAATAGGATTGCAGAAGAAAACATTTTAACAATAAATTCAAGAAGTAATTTATGCAAGGTCTTAATCTCAACGTTAGGAACCCTATTCTTAATTGAATCACTAATAATTATTTTAAATTTTATCAATTTGAAACAATAATAAATAAAGTATACAAGTATAATAACTTATGAAATCAATACTTTAATGAAATTTCCAAAATATCGTATAATATCTTATTGTATAATATTACACAACAAAATTTGCATATTTATGTATTTATAAAAAAAATATTATACTGAACTCATTTCAAATCGAATACACTATAATATTTGTTTTTAAAAAAATTTATAACAAATTTTTAGCGTTAATGTTACACCATTCAGAAGTATATTTAGGAGGTCTACAAAGTCCACGAAGACTATCAGAAAATTTATAATACCGTTTACCGACATAAAGATTTACATTTTCATGATAACTTGACGCTTCTCATGAATGCTTGGTTTCTCCTAACGCTTTTGAATGCATGCATCTGTTCTCAACAAGATAAGAAAATACAAAAAAATAAACAAATAAGCTTATTGCAAGGAATATTAAAATTTGTGAAGGATATTTAAACCTACAACCTACTTATCATTTTTCTTATGCAACTCTCGAGTATGCGACCTCCAACTGTCTCTTGTGCAAAACGATATGTCACAGTCCAAGCAGAAAAAATGTTTCTCTCCAATGTGTTTGCTTATATGTTCATCTAGGTTTTCCCGAATTGTGTAAATCTTCTCGCAAAATAGACATGAAAACGCAGTCTTAATTCCACGATGCACCTTGTTGACATGCTTTATTAGTTTAGTTCCATGTGAAAATGCATTTTGGCACTCTTTGCACTTGAATGGTCTTTCTCCTGTATGTGTTCTAATGTGACATTGCAATCCTTGCTTTGTTGTCAACTTCAAATCACAAATTTCACATTTATGCGTTTCTCCTTTGTGATGGGCAAGATGTTGGTCAAGACAATGTTTAGCAGCGAATGCCCGTGGACAGATCTGGCATTGTATGGTTTTTCCTTGGTATGTGTTCTTAAATGTTGTTTAAGATGGCTCCCTTGAGAAAACAGTTTCTTGCAGAATGAGCATACAAACGGTTTAATGCCCTGGTGAAAGTTGAGATGCGTTTGTAGATTTCGTTTATCTGCATAAGCATGTCCACAAATCTCGCATTTATAAGGTTTTTCGCCGGTATGCGTTCTGAGATGAGCTTTCAGATGAGGTAACTGTCGAAATTTCTTGTCACAGTGTTCACAGCCCCACGGTCTAGTATCATTATGTACTCTCATATGAAGACGGAGAAGTGAAGAATTAGCAAATGTTTTTGAGCACTGGGTACATTTATGAGGTTTGTGTGGGTTGGCTGTGTGGAATGAGTTTTTGTGATTTCTTAAGGCGTTCTTGTCACGGAAAGAGTTGTCACAAACTTCACATTTAAACGGTCTTTCACCTGTGTGACTTCTAATGTGGTATTCTAGAGATTGACCTGTGCTCAGTTTTTTCAAGCACAAATGACATTCAGGCATGTTGATGACTTTGCATTGAGCAAAATAAATGCACTATTTTGTTTTCTGTGGACTTAATGAAATAAAAAACCAATAATCAAATAATCCTGCATGTGCAAAGCTTTAAATTAGGAGTTTAATCAATTTTTCTACCAACACAGTAAACTGACAAAATGCTAAATAAGGAAAAACGCTAAACTTCACAACCTAAAATAGATAAACTTAATACAGAAGCGCATATGTCACAATTTCATGTGTATGTGGTAAATGGCTGTCTGTATAATATATTTTTTCATGCATAGTTGATATAACTATGTAGATATATTTAAATCCTCCAGGTAAATTTAGCTTTTAGTTACAAAAGGGTTTGGGTAGAGATCATGAAAAGGTATGTATGATGATAATTTAAAGCTATTACTACTACATTACAAATGAATTCAAGTGTATACTATGTATCTTCGTATTCAGTTTGGGAAGGTATGTACGTCGTCCCTACTGAAATAAAAACTCCTCTACATATTTTTTGCTTTCCCTTAAAGCACCTGTGCATTAACATCCTTCTTGTCTATATCCATTTACATACACGACAATTGGTTATAAAATCTCATCATGAGTAGGCATTGTTAGCTAAAAAGGCGATATGTATTGAGTCCCTGAATTCCATTCAATGCAGTACCAGGTAGAAATGAGTATCTATACACCAAGGACTCCAGACTTACTTAATTTTTAAAATGCCTTCGTGTTGTAAGTAGCTGATTTAAGCTTATATGTCGCCTTTCAGTGCCCAATTTCACAATGATATGTGAATTTTATGAAAACACACCATAGATTAGCAAAAAACTGTTTACGGAAAACATTTCAAGCTAATCTATTCTCAACAGAAACACATACTGTAGTATTTATTGCATTGCATGACATAAATGACTGTGAATGGTTTGTGTGTATTTTGTATGCCCCTTTAAATACCGTTTCTCATGACAAAAATAAAGGCCTTCTGATGCCCGTCCATTGTTTCAGTTTACATTGATTTTTATAAGATTTTATTAGTCATATTCTACGAAAATGTATGACAGGACACAGAACATTATGTGTGCATTCTTCTTGTAAGCAGTATTATTATAGCTTGAATTATAATTTCTAACAATGAGAAAAAAATGATCAAGCGTGTACGACTAAAGTAAATTTCTGTTAACTGTATGTGACGCATTTTCAATGAAAACATTTAACAAAATTAGAATAACATAAGTTAATTAGCCAAACTTAATTTGCAACAACTGACATGTTTTTGACAATCTGGTGCTTATGTAATTTTGTAAAGTAATTTTTTAAAATTCAAAACAAATATACATTTATATACCTAAATAATAAGTTATAGTTAAGCCTGTAAACGTTAGAGGAGTTTTAAAACAAACCGAGAGATATATACAGTTAATTAAGTAATAATAAATCTAGTCAATAAAAATCTGAATTGCTAACATACTATTTGGTTCCAGAAACAAATGATACTTCCATTTACATCATCATTTTAACTCACAACAACCAATGTGTGTATTGTTAACATAAAAATGCACAAAACCGTTTAATGTATCTAAACCGGGCATATAGAAGAGAGTGTAGTAATAATGAGCAATGACGTGGCTTCACTAAACGAGAAATTTTGAAATAACTCATACAAAATGGGGTATACTTTTTAGATTATTTATGTATGGTTGGTCACAACTTCAAGCTCATTACCACGACATAACATGATTAGACAGCTCTCATGGTATCTCATTTGAATTACTCCTGGATATTAAAATGTTAATTTTACAAACACAAGATACACTACAGTTTTTAAATATGCTTAGACACAAAACAAATTTTCAGAACTTTGAGAGGGTCTACCAAATATGGCATACTGCTAATGTTAAAGGAAATATTATCTTACGTAAAAGTTTTAATAATTTGTGCTACATGCTACATCAATATTATGTTATACCAAACGAAGACAGTTGTGCACACGCAATTTTAGAAATAATTTACTTTACCTATCAGAATACTAAACTTACTGTTGTCCTCCTACCTATAATGATTGTGGTTTACAACACGTAGAATTCATAACCATCTATATTTTTCTATCACCTATGGTGTTCTACTTTCTCTTTAAACTGTTGCCTCTCTCCACAACTTTAATCTAATCTGTTGCATTTGCTGTAAGACTATCCAAAGTAAAACTTATGAAATTAAACTAATTAAAATGAATATATTTTACAGTTGGACACAACGTAAAAATAATCATATAAAATATTTAGTCCAAGAAATATTTAAGTTTTATGAATTTGAAATTAAAAGCTCTTTCTTTCAAAGGGAATCTTTCAAAGAAGTCTAACATGTGGTAGTTATAAAATTTTTAATATGGATTTAATTTAAAGTATGTCTGAAATCACGCATGTGGTTTCAGTAGGTGTAGATTGCAAACAGCACAACTGACTAGATTTTCTAACGACGGTTTTGTGAGTCTGAGTCTGCAGGTCGTCTTAGAGGGAATAGCCTTGAAGATTGTCCGGAATCATCATCTTTATAGTGCAGATAGTCAAGCACATCTACAACTTTACAAGCACATTACAATTCTAGATCAATTTATTTTCAGGATTTTTTTTGCAAAATTTTTTGTGAATCAAATATTTGAATGAACTCACGTCCAGTTTTTATGCCTCTCTTTTCAGCCAACGACTTGAAGCGTTCCTTCCCTGACTTTACCAACCGAAACCGCTTAGAATCTTCATAAATGTCTTCTGTTTCAGGTTGGAAGGGGTATACTACCCTATAGTATATACCAGGTGCTAAACAATGGAAAGTATTAGTTGGTTATTAATACATTTCATTAAGACTTCTCCATTATACTTCACAAAACTTGATAAATCATATTACCTGAATTACGATTGTCGTCATAGTTGTCAAACGGCTCGGGGTAGTAGAAACCCGGAGCAGTATATGCAATGCCTATGGCATTGTATATGACGAGCAGTATTGATAACCCAAATATTATTTTAGTATCCATCGTGCTCAAAAAATAAATGTAGAAAACAACTGAACAATTTCTTTCAAAATACTGAAGAACTAACTTAAATCTTAAACCGAACTCTCCAAAATCACACAGCAAAATGAGCTCAAGAAAAGGAACCCAGCGTTAATATATCTTCAAAATTCTAATTCTAAGTACATGTGTTGTATTTTCAGTGTAGAGGACAATTATAATTAATTCTTTACTCGTATGGTAAGTAAAAACCACAATTACTTCCTATTACATTAACTTCCATTCTATGAATCCAAAATCTATGCATTACTGAGCTGTGGACCGTACAGAAAATTAAACAAGAATCCAATCTCGGATTATA